>JAPMNP010672324.1:0-11638 GCA_029874935.1 Atherina boyeri | reverse complement strand
TAGAGAGACCTGAGACCAGAGATTAGGGAGGAGACATTGGACATTGAGAGCAGAAGCAGGGATGATTAAACTGGGTTTTCACTGGTAAAGGATAGATTGTAACTTGCCTAGAAAGCAGGAAAAACCAGGCAGGGTTCTGGTTTAAAAAAAAACAGAACATACTGTAATTAAGATTGAGCTGAATAATTTAGCAAGCTTCAGTTCATTATTTGGGATAATCCCCCATTATATGTTTAAAAGTACCGATAATGGTAGTAGTAGTATCGATAGATCCTTATAGGCTACCCATCCCTAGTTAGGAAAGTAATGTTTAGTTTGGAAAATTTGGTGCCTTTAGTTTCTACTACATGGTGGAATGCATGCCGTTTATTATTAATTTAACAGGTATCGGATCTGTATCGGATATCAACAGATATTCAAAGCCCAGGCATCGGTATCGGTATCGGGACTGAAAAAGTCGGATCGGTGCATCCCTAGTAAGAATCTTCAACAATCAGTGATGTTTTCCGTATCGCACCCACCTATATCCCAGCATCACACCCCATCCTCACCTTACTCTCAGAGATGCACACACACTCTGTCTCAAACTTACCCACCCCACATGTCTCTCCCCCAGCCAAAGCTAATTTGCAGAGGCGTGAGTGTGGGTAATGCTACTGCCGTTTCCATGACAAGCTAAAGCCAGCGCTTACAACGCATTATGCCCCTGTGTTACATGTTAGGCGAGTGAGGGAGCGGTTGGGCACAGCGAGCTGGCACACTCGCTTTTTGTCTGCCGTCTCCTCCAAACTGTTTTATTCCATGACGTTTTTTTTCTCCCCAGTGAATGGTTTTTATTTCAGTTTATGTGCTCTCCTGTTCTGCCTTATGTTTTTTTTTCCTGTTTTGCATGGTTCTGCCTTTGGAATAGGCCTTGGAAGCAAAACAGTGTTGGAAAAGGAAGCCGCTTTTCCCGATTATAACATTTTACATCTCGGTAGCCAACTGCCGAAAGGCCCTCTGTCTTGGCTTGCAAGTTGACTGCTAAATGGGAAACGTATCTGCTGCAAAGTGAATCACTAGCAGCCCCCATCGCCATCACGATGAATGCATTTACATGTTGGTGTTTTTTTTTCTTTTCTATTTCAGTACATGCTATAAAGATTAATTAAGAAATGTGAAACAAGCAGGTCACTGTTGTCAAACCTGGTAACATTACAGTTTAACTACTTACTCCAAGGAAGCCATTTCACTCGCAAAGATGTTATTCCTCAGTTTCATTTGCACAAACGGAAAAAAATTACTAGTGACTTTTCAAAACAGTATCTACATGCACAGTCACACATTCATGCACATTCCCTTTCTCTCATGACTCTCTGGAAGGGGAGCCCCTTCTTAGTGTGATTAGGACCAGAATGCCATATTTCCTTTGTATGTTAATGTGTATTATTTTTCACGCTACATTCACTCTCGGATCTTGTTCCACCGTTTTGTCACCCCCTCCCTCATTTCCTTATTGTTCCATCCACTCCACATCTCCATTTACATAATTGAACTTTTTATTGGACTTTGCTCCATCCCCTCTTTTCTCACGGAGGCAAATGTATGAAATCAGAAGCACAATTTCATGGGTAAGATGATGCGAGGTGATCGTTCTTGTTTCCACATCCTCCGTCTCTAATGTGCTGATGTCGGACACATAAAGCTTGGATTAAACAATTTGCTTGTGCTGATTAAATAATGGAGCATCTGGACAGGTGGAGACGAGCCAATCAGATGAGTTTTTCAGCAACAGGACGGACGCGGTACTTAAAATGCTCTAACCTGGTCTCTTAAATGTGAACGGGTGTGAATATTTTTCAAGTGTGTGTTTGACTTTAATCTGAAATGCAGTTATCTAAACCATATAGTGCCACTGCTTAAAGTTATACTGCACTATTTGAAACATTAAGACATTTACAGTAAGTCTGTTTATACATAGTTTGCACTGTACAGTATGTGTATATGTGTAAGGACTTCGTTTTTTCTTTTCTTTCTTTTTTTCTTTTTTTTTTTTTTTGCTCTAGGCTCCCTTGAGCGGATTACAAGTTTTAAAGAGTATGAGATTCAACACCTCCTCAAATCTGACACTCTGACACTGTTTTGAAGCTTGGAAAGTGAGATTGGAAAGACATGGAAGCTCTTTGCTCTCCACAGAGTCGTGGGTTTATGTCATTGGGTTGAGGCCAGTTAAGTTTCCATTGAAGCGTCATGCCCCAGAGGGAGAGACAAAGCTGCCACTTAAAGCGTTTGACTTGTATCTTTTTTATGACTCAGAAAGGCCAGTTTTAGTGGCTTCTGTACTCTCTAGTCCTTTAGTTGTGTTATTTACCATATGAGTTTGTTTATATTGGTTGGTATTCATTTGGACTAACAAGGTTGCTAGAAGTAGTTTTTTTTTACCCTCAACTCTGCAACTGTCTTCAGTACCTTGAAATGCTACTGATCCAGCTTACTTGGAGTTAACAGACTTCCCTACAGTGATTTGTGTTTAAATGATGTTATATTAATTGGATGGTGGAAATCAAGCTATACGATAACATGGTTTGTTGTTATTTTTTAGATTTGTTGTGAAATGCCCAAGAAATGGTAAAAGTTGAAACATTTTCTAATATCCCAAACAATTCCCATTTGTGATTTCATCATTTGTTTAAAACATTACTTAACATTAACTATTTTGGGCATTATCACTGACCAACCTTTCTTTTATTTAGAATATAAATAAATTAATAATTTTATACGGAAGCACAAACATAATATGAGATGGGCAGAGAAAGACTGAGGTTTCCAGAGTGCTTAGGTTACAGCATTTTGTATGATTATGCAATCGGTAGGTTAATTTGTAACGGGTAAGGGTGTCAGCATTGGGTATAAAAGAAGTTAGTCTTTCTAAGTAAAAATTACTTTTGGCTCATCACTTTGTGCCAAATTTGGTCAAATCATTGATAAGTTCCAAATACATATTTTTTAGATTCAAAATAGCAAAGAGTTTTGGTCTTTCAACACCTGCATAGTGTAGTATTGTAAAAAGAAAAATGAAAAAAAAAGAATACCCAGGTAGTTTGAGTGCATTATGGCCAGCATGGAAATAATTTTTGGTTATGTTTTGAGCCCACGGGTTGTACTTTTAAGAAATTGCCATGCCCCATCATTGATATACTGTAACCACATGGCCACAGGAATACCTTGGGAAACCATTTCCACTTAATCTTAATCACTTAAAAATGTAACCTTAAACTGTATTAGACAAAGAGGAAGCTCAAGCATCAGTGCTTAGGGCTTGGATAGCTTGGATATGTTTGAGGGTAACAGTGATGCAAATATCTATACAGGAATTTGTTTATTTTTAAAAACTATCACCAAGGTGACTCCTTTCCTTTCCTGGGAAGTCTGGCGGGTCAGTGATGAACATAATTCATCCAGTCCTGTTTCCTATTGAAAATATATCATGAAGAGGGAAACAACAACCACAGACTGTTGAGAAAAATTTAAATAGATTCCTCTGGGAAATAAGGGGGTTTATATTTTGCACTAATTTAAAGTATTTTGCTTTTTTTTTTTCCACATGCAATAACTATTAGCATATTTTTCAGATCTACAGTAAAGGCAACACAATTATTTCAGACATCAGACTGTGAAAGATTTCTAATTTTTTATGTAGATTATTTTATCTGCTTAGACCATAATTCTAGAGGTACGATCATATTACTCAAAGTCATATTTTGGAAACCATAAATCCTAAACACCAACAGGAACCTAGATGCTTCAATCACCAGGTTTCTTACGATCTTCTCATTCAGGCACTGCAGTGAGCTTAACCCCCCCGCCCCCCTTCCTCTGTTTCTCTCTAACATCCTTTTCCCTCCCTCAATTTCTTTCCCCTTTCTTTGCCCCGGTAGATGTATGTTGTTGACACTGAGGCATCAGGAATAATGGAATCTCTTGTCAGTGGCTTGTATTTTCTGCCCAGGCTGTTAGTGCTGTGTATAATAGTGGAAGAGGGGAGGTTATGTGCCACTGATAGTAATGAAGGTTGCCTTTTCATTTTTTAATATGGAATGTTTGTGGGCCGAGGCAGTGCTCTCTGCTAATCCTACCCTCGAGCCGAGCTAGCTACATGGCTGTGTCAGTGTTACACATACACACCCAGTGACATTCACACAGACTGATAAAAGACACACGTACACACACACGTGTGCACACTTTCCTTTAGGCAAGACAGCTAACTGTTTGATAAGTCAGGGTGCATTTCTGCTCCTCATGAAAATTTCACTCTTCTCGGTGTTTGTGTCTTAAGGAAATGCAGTCTGTGCCTGTTAAAGATGATATGGTATTTGTTTATTATTTGATGCATATGAAAGCCTGATTGACTAGATGCATTTGTAAACCTTTATCAGGGACAAGCGTAATGGAACAGTCAGGGATGCAAACTGAGAAAATTACATCAGTTTTGGGTTGTGAGCAGTCACTGTCAGTGTGTTGGGATGAAGAAACTAACGGTTTCTCTTATTTATTCAAATGTTTATTTAAAGTAAAACATGTCCCGGGTTGAAAAGGAAGACCTCGAGTTAAATAAATTGACTCTTTACTTGTCAATTTTCATTAACTACTCCAATAATGATCCATGTTTATATTTGTGTCTGTAGGCTCAGATACTTGTGGATACTTGGATGAGCCTTGCAGAATATTTGCCTAACGTATGTTTTTTCCATGGGCAGTCTTGTGCGTGTGTGTTTTCCGCCGGCAAGGGTACAGGGTCTGCAGCACTGGAGTGTGTTGTGTGTCTAATTGCTTTAATAGCACCTGGTCTCTAATCCCAGGTAATTAGAGCGCTCAAATTAGACAGCTACTTTCAACCGTCACTTGAAGAAACAGAAGGGGGGGAAAGGCCTGGAGAAACACCACTCCACACTGAAACTTGAAGACTTGACATACATGCTCATATTCCTGACACACACAGAAACAGCAGCAAAAGCTGAAAACAAGCAGAGCAGCAAGTTAAGATCGGCTGGACACCAAAGACACAATGAACATCGATTGAAAATGATCAAATTAAATGACCTCTCTATATCCACATACAGTCATTGTAGCTGTGTTATAATCAGTACCGGCTTAGACTTTTAATATATTTTTCTTTTTTGTTTGACCTGCACAAATGTATCGTCAAGGTCTCCTAAAACGTGTCTGAAGAAGCTGTGAGGAAAGGTTAAGGCCCTCTTTTAAAGATGAGCCGGAAATGTCAAGTGTCTGCCCCTCAGGCTCCCGCTACCGTCTCCCTGCACCGAGACTGCCATAGGGAACTGCATGACTCACACACGCATACACTCTGGTACAAAGGTTAGAAATTGCTATTGGAGATGTCCTCCAGTCTCTTTCATCTGTTTTGGGCCTGTGGCATCTTAGCCTGCTTCAGGCTTATGGTCACAGGTTAAACTGCAACAATAGATGAGCAGGAGACATCTAGGTACTTATTGATAACTAATACTAATGCTGTTCTTGTTCTATGTATTTGTATCTACTTACTGACATTCCAAACTAATTATATTTTCATGTTTTTAAATGGGTTGACATGGTTCATCTTGTCATTGATAATGTCTTTTTATATGTGCGGACCAGGGAATCCAGAATTTGGTCTCAGCATCAACCTTGAGTGCATCGTCCTATTTTGATTGATGTCATTAGTCCGTCTTTTACATAATTTTTCATTCACAATTGAAACAAAACCCCCTTTCCCTCCCTGCAGCCCATCCAAACCTTCTTTAAGTTGTCATATGTTCTTCAAAAGGATTAATCAAGCTTGAGTATGCTCACCCTTGTTCAGTAATTCTTCCTCGCCAATTTCAAATGACAAATATGTCTTCAGTCTTGCCTCTTGCATGACTTCATTTTCTTTTCATGCATTAGCTAAAAGCTGCCAGCAGAGGGGGTTGGTTGGCCACCGCAAACCTCATAAAGGGAAGAGTGTCTCCACTGTTGGGCTTCAAACTGGGTTAACTAGTTCTGGTGGTCAGTATTAAATTTTTTATTTACCTGCTTCAGCTTGATGCGAAGCTGAGTTGAACTAAACAATCACATGCTGGGAAGTTTGTATCTCTCCAGTAATGGAGAGAGTAGTTCAGGATTAAATTAGACAATCAAAACAGAGCAAAAAAAAAAGATGTCCTCAGGGTGTTGCAGCATTTACAGTTGCCTATTAATAGTTGTAATTAGATAAATTTATCTTATTTGTCAAATGTTAATGTCGTTGTCTTGCATACAAACGTAATTTGCTCTTGGATTTCAAACAAATTTCAGTCTTTTTGATCACTGGCCTCTAATGGATTTAATCAAATCTCTATGACACTTTTGTCATTTTCTTTCAGAATGATCTGAGAGAATTAGCCCGTATCAGGCCCTCCATAACCAGATTAGTGAATATCCAGCTGAATAATCAGAATAGCATTGGTTCTGCTGGCTGTCAGAGGAAGACCAGTGTCTCCATACTACCAAGGATTTGTGGGATTTGGAGTCTGGGAGAGGAAAGGCTCCTAATGGTGAACGCTTTCAACCCAGATAAGACTTCAAAGGCGGAGCTAATTAATAAGATGTTTACATTATTCACGGTCATACACTGCTTTCTGAATGACCCTTCATTATGGGGTGTGTCTGCCCGTGTGCACGTTCATGCATGTGCAGGCTCATTAAATGCCAGTATGGAATGCTAATTAGATTGATGGTGGTTGCTAACTAAAACATTTTATTGAGAATTAAATAATGAAGGGGACTGGAAAGTGATTAAGGGGGGTGTGATGTGGAGAGTTGGAATTCAGTGGATGTAGAAATGGGTGCTGTTACTGGTGCAAACAAAAAATGTATCTCAAGAAATTAGTCTAATTTTACATTTTTTTCTTCTCTTTTTGTCTCCAATCTCTACCCGTTTAAAACAACCTCCTTTTTGCTCCATGTCTTCCTCTCTGCCTGCAGCCCAGCCCGGTCCCGAGCCCAGTTCTCGGAGGGAAACCCAATGCCAGCCAATCCCTGCTGGTGTGGTGCCGTGAGGTCACCAAGAACTACCGCGGGGTGAAGATCACCAACTTCACCACCTCCTGGAGGAACGGGCTGGCCTTCTGTGCCCTCCTGCACCATTTCAGACCAGACACAATGTGCGAGCCAAACACACACTCACATTAACTGAAATGTTATTTTATTCAATCTGAAAAAAAAGATTAAACTCAAGCCAGGTGGTGTTATATGTTCATGCAGTCTTTCTCTTATTTAAATGTGAAACTGTATGTTTACCACCTACACTTATCTTGTTTGCATGTTATTTTAAGTATTCAGTGAACGTGAGATTCCTCAAATGTTTACCGTTAAATGTGTGTTAAACATACAAAAGAACAGCAAATGCAGCTCCATCAAGAGAGCAGACATGAAGATAATTATTTTAAACTCTGCTCTGTGTACATGTGTGTGTTTATGCTCATCTTCCTTCGCACTCCAGTGTGTTATTTTTACATATTTTCCACTCTATTAGTTCTGTTGATTGCACTGCTCTGAAATTGCATGTTACAGTTCTAATACCATTACATGTGACGCATATTTAAACGCACCTCTTTCTCTGCTGTGTCTCTCCATCTTCTGTTCCTCTGCCCTCCTCCTCCTCTTCAACCCTCCCCACTGTTCTTTTAGAGACTACAAGTCGCTCAATCCTCAGGATATTAAAGAAAACAACAAAAAGGTAAGAGGCAGCCACCGCTGGGCCCTTCTCACCACTTACCTCCCTCCCATCCACATCTCCATTTGGCCTTATTTAGAGACCTGCCATTAATCCCAGGATATAGTGTGTATGTGTGTTTACAGAGTTTGAGGTGGGGATGGTGAAAACACACAAGAAGGCATGCAAATATGTGTGCTCATACACACACCCTGGAGCGAGGTGGTAAAGAAATGACAGTTTTCATGAGATTTTAACCCCTGTTGCGATGTGTGTCCTGAGAATGACTTGCTGATGGTATCTCAGCTTGACAACCAGCTGGGAGCTCAGTTAACTGCCGGTGGTATGTGTGTGTTTGCATTGTCTTGTGGTGATTTAAATGTACAGGATGCACATGTTTGTTGGACTCTACTGCCTTATTGGATTGAGCAGCAGTGTCAAACTCATCTTCGTTCAGGGGCCACACACTGTGCATTTGATATCAAGTGGGCCAGACCAGTAAAATATTAGCATAGTGACCTATAAATAACAAAAAATTATATTTTTTACTTTGTTTTGGTGCAAAAAAGTACATTATCCAGATTTTCACATTTTTATCTGCTATCCTTTTAGAAAACAAATAATGAAAATCTTGAAATTTCTTGAGAAAAGTAGGTGCAGTTTCAGCCATATTTATGCTGCAGTTTCTCCATTACACATGCATTACATCTTGAAAAAAAAAAAAAATAATCACAGGTATCTGGAAAAAAAAAAGTATTTGACATCATGATTCGAGTAACTTTTAGGAGTTAGATGTACATACCTGTATATTTCCATATCTGTAGTAATCCTGATCACCTAAACTGAGTCAGCTCATTATACAAACTTAAGGGAGATCCATTTGGAAAATTGTTAAGATGTATTTTTTTAATGAAAAACAAGTCATTTTTCCTCCTCGAGCCTTGATCAGGGAGAAGTAAAAACACCATTACACTAAATATTGATTTGAAATGTTTAGTTATTTAGTTAATGATGAGATATAAACAATGTTTATTGGTTTCTGACTCTTCTGGACAATTAAAATTGCCCCTGGTCAAATTGATCCAGGAGCATTATTGCTGTTCCTTAGAATAAAACATAGGAAGAGGGTTAAGTAAGAAAGATAGAAAACATAAAAAAAAGTTGTCCCCCTGCCTTGATTTTTTTTTCTGTTTCAGCATAAGAAAATGCAACCTCATGTGAACAAATAAAGAATTGCAATTAATGTCTTCACATGTACCAGATTGGATGCTGTGGCTGGCAGGTTTTGGCCCCCAGGCCTTACTTTTGACACCCCTGTGCTTGAATGTCACTGCCTCAGCTGAATATCTCGTCTTGCACTCACCTATTTTCCTCCTCGCCCTGCGCCATCATATCTGCACATTCACTGTTTTATGAGAACATTTGCACACCTCACCGTTTTCTCTCCGTCCCTTCAGCAAATTTACTTCCTCTGCACACACCTGCAAAACACACAAATGCACACTACAGTTTTTTCCCTCTCACTACACACAGTCAGACACCTATACAGGCACGGCGTATGGACGTCCCCTCTTTGGCCCCCGAGGGCTACACAGAACGATATGCGTCGGGTTTCCTGCAGCTTGATTTCCTCTTCTCATACACACTCTGGCTCAGCGATAACCTCTGGTGGCCCTGTTAGGCATGAATGCTACCCTGTTGACAATAACCACAGTGGAGGGAGAGGTAGAGACCCAATCCCATATCTGCTAACTGCCCTCACCCCCCCCAGGTGCTCAAGTAGCCCTGAAGAAATTGGTTAGATATAAGTAATATGGGAATATGCCGTAGAAGGCGATAGCTGGTGAATAGCTGCAGCACTGTACCAAGCGTGCTGCGGCCAGCTTCTCTGCAGAGATCTACACCTGCTTCTGATTTTCACAGGTAGATTAATTCTGCTAGTGCTCAGGTAGCTGTTACATATACTGTATGTGTATACACATGGGAATATGCCAAACAAGGTATTACCTAGTAAATTCAATTAATGTGCCAAATATAGATCACAAGTGCTTGGAAAACAATTCACCCACTAAATTTCGTCAAAGATTTGTCTTTTGCGGGGCAGTGTGTAGCTCAGCGGGTTGGGTGTGCCCCATGTGCAGAGGCTGTGGTTCCTCGCTTGCAGCCGGTCCAGGTTTGATTCCCAGCCTGGGACCCTTTGCTGCGTGAAATTCCCTGCTCTCTCTGATCCCTTTCCTGTCAAGCAACTCATATAAAGGCCACTAGAGCCCAAAAAAAAGGTTTATCTTTGCACTACATTTACTCAGTAATGAATTAGTTTGGTACATTTTAACAAGTTTGATATTTATTTGTATTCTTTTCAAATCCTATCACTACAGGCAAACATTTTTTTTTAATTTTGTTTCTAAAGTGATGTTGCATAAGAATATGAACTTAAATGGATTTCTGGATGAGCTTTCTCCAGTAGCACTACACAAACTGTAAATTGGTTGCATTTGTTTTTGTGGTTTATTACTGTAAAAACCAGTCAGGTCAAAAGAGAATAAACAGGAGTTATGTATCGTGTGGTGTCATGTAGCACCCTCAAGGGTTCTTAACAAGAGAGGGGTGTCCATGATCTTTCCTGCAAGAAAAAAACAAAACAAAACATAACCACGTCATGCACTGTTGTGGCCAGTTAATGACCGCAAAGACCAAACATGTAAAACTAATTGAAGGAACATGTGAGAGAGAGGATTAAAGGAGGACGTTCAATGTTTTAAGAGATCAGAATGTTTGGGATGGAAAAAAGGCCTTTTTTGTTCCCACATCGAGATGTAGTAGGGATCACAAGGAGCTGTGTGAGGGTGTAGAATTTATTAGATAGACAGTAGAAATGGAAATGTATAGAAATGAAGACTATCTCTGCTTTTCATTGCAAGTTGATAGACGTCCCCCTCCTCCTCTCAGTCTATCAGTGAAGAATGATTGCAGTGAGCTCAGACTGTGCTGAATTATGACAGATAAGGACAATCAATAATGGGGGTGTGTACACAAAAAGAGAAGGAGTTGAATATTTAGAACATTTACAGCCTTTGAAATGAACCGTTATTAAAGTGTGTATATATGTGTACTAAGTCTGTGGAGGGTTTTGTATATATTGACTCATTTTATGTCTATTTAAGGTTTTGGAGCTCTGATATGTTTGGACTGCTTCACTCTCTGTCTGTTTTGTAGGTTTGCTGTTATATGTGTGTGTCTGTGTGTGTGTAATGAGGCCAAGGAGAAGTAATTTGTCATGCCATCTGATAGTGTTGCACCAAGCACCGGGCTGAATCGCCCCAAGCACAACCGCAAGGGGTTGGGCTGAGGGGAGGGAGGTGCTGATGATTGA
The DNA here is from genome assembly GCA_029874935.1 of Atherina boyeri. Lineage (NCBI taxonomy): Eukaryota > Metazoa > Chordata > Actinopteri > Atheriniformes > Atherinidae > Atherina > Atherina boyeri. Next base: position 554 of record JAPMNP010672324.1, on the reverse strand, counting down.
CAACGATAGATAGCTGTCAGTCACTGAGAGGGAGCAGAGGGGGAGCGGGGAGCAGCGGCCTGGGGCAAGCCACGGTGACATTTAGTCCACGTCCAGACCTTCTTCAGATAGATGGAAAGTCAGTAAAGTTTTTTTCCAAAACACTTCATAGTCTTATTGGACCAAAATGGCTGTTTTTAAACTACAGAGAATTTAGATTTCTTCTTTTTTGTTTCAAATCAAAACAATGAAACCTTGGGGTACAAAGATAAACTAGTGTTTTTCTAAAGTTTATACATCATACTCATCATAACTCATCATGGAACCTGCTTAGTGGAAAAGCCCTATATTTTATATCATTTTTAATACTTCAGAAAGGTATTGTGATTCCTACATAGAATTTTGTGGCCCAAATATACAGACAGCTATGGTCAATCATGTATGTCTGATTATATTTTGACTTGTGTTTCAGGCTAAGTGTTAAGACTGCCATGTGCCACTGTTTCAGATCCTCTGTTTCGTTTGTGTTTCTGCTCTGTCTTCTCAAACCCCCAGACGGTCGTGGCAGACGGCCG
>JAPMNP010672314.1:0-12386 GCA_029874935.1 Atherina boyeri | reverse complement strand
ATTCTGGCGTTGTCGGCAGGGTCCATGTAGCACTCAGGGTGGGTCCATGGATTCCTAAAATTGGTGGCAGTCTGTGCGGAGCACGAGGACGTGCTTAGGAAAAGAGGGAGGGATGTGACAGTTGACGGTCCTGTCACTATGCCTCCAACTGATCATGCGCCCTGGCTACTCGGTCACACTGATATGCTTTTGGTCGACTGGTCAGCGTGCATGACTCTCACCCCGGAGTCTAGGGTTCAAACCCCGCCCAGGCCCTTAACTTCACCCTGCCACCATTGTTTGAATTTGTTTCTTTTGAAAACTTTTTATAAGACTTAATCAGTAATCTATAGGAAATGATCAATAAAAAATCTACAGAAATCAACATGTTATTTATATTGTTAATCAGGTTTTTGCATGTCTGTCATTTTACATAATGTTTATCAAGAAGTGTAGACTTCCTGGTCTTTAGTTCCCTTCACAGATTCTGGACGGGATTTAGGTCTGGACACTCCAGCATGATGACTGAATGAGTGTTGGAAACAATAGTTTTCTCAAGTACTCCAGCCAACCAGGTAGTTTCAGTTCCAAAATAAAGTAGTAGATGTGGTGAAAAATAATCATGGGGCCTAACATGAATAAAAAAATACAACCAAAAATAAACAGAAGGTGAATAGAAAACAAAGAATTGACAAAAATGATTAAATTGTAACAACTGAACTAACAATTGTCATATATAACTCTTCCCCTGCCAGCCCAGAGATGAAAGATTGAAAATCTGCAGATTTTATGTGAAAATGAAAAAATGAATAAAAATATTTATATAACTCATAACTTCAAAATTATTGTTAAACTGGAGCTGTCCTACTTTTGACTTTGGATCATCATATTCTATCTTTTAAAAGATGCAAAAATGAATGTACTGCTTTTGTATCCGTTTGCCTCTTCCTTTCGTACCATGTGTATGCTTGGACTTCACTGCAGAGGGAAGTGTGAAAATAATCTTTTAACTATGTGTTTTAAAGTAAGTTTGGCCAGAGGAAAGCCGAACAATGTTGGAGAAAAAACACGCATATCTCCTGAGGATTTTCAGTTTACTTTGGCACAACAAGAGCAGCAAAGAAGAACAACGATAAATCAAGTGAGCAATTTTCAGACGAAAATGTCTAATTACATTAAGGACAATTCTAGGTCTGTGACTGAGCAGCAGATACAGTAGGTCTATTTCTTTAAACACCACTTAAAACTGCTTCTATGACTTCTTGATCCTCTGTACATCAGTTCTGTGTATTGGAGCCTTTTGATGATCTCAATCAACAACGTGTTAAAGCTTTGGGTTAAAAACCTCACAAAGGGTAGGTGCTGTGTGTCCAGCTGTTGGTCCAGTCTTAAGACAGTATTGCAGGTTTTTTGATCTGCAGTCTCTGTGGAGGAATATTGGCAGACTCTGTTTGTTCTGTTAATTAAATTTACTCTTTGCAGCAAATGAGGTCATATCTGCTCTTGGTGTAATGTCTCTCTCATGAACAACAAAGGGAAATTCAGAGACTTCAAGAATCTTTTACTGAAACAATCAAGTGTATCATTGTTTGTCAGCAGATCTATACTTTTGAAGAGCATCACCATGGTGGAATTTGATGCCACTGCTTCTGCTTTTTATTGCTTCAATTTTACAGACAGTTGGGATTAATGTCAACCTCTACAGCTTCCAGTGGGAAACATGGACAATAATATAGGGGTCCATTCCATTATTCTGAAGCTATACGGGATGAGATAATTTTTCCCTCACTCAGATTTGTAAGTGTGTGCTTTTTAAAATGTTTTTCATCATGATCCACATCATATTTACTTACTTAAAGATTATCTCCACAATGTTTGCTGGTGCAAGAATATATTTTCAATGCTACAAATATGATTTATACTACTGTATCTATTTATTTTTTACAAGAGTGTGATCTTAACATATGTGTCATATGAACCTGGAAAAGTGATAGCAGTGTGCAAGCAATTTCAACCCACGGAAGTAGGGTTGAAAGAGGAAATCGCTGAGTTTCTTGTTTGTTTACACTGACACATGGTGTCAAAACTGAAAACCAAGACTGAAGGAAATGCTTTTGAACAGAGGAGAGTTATTGGCTTTAATTGGAAAATGCTCACTTCCAGTGAATGAGTTTGGCTGCAAAGATAAGTTAAGTAAAAGTGGCCATCCAATTAAACACCCAAGGAAATTTCCATTTTGAGATCCATTTTCTGTCTTTAGCCTTGTCTCTTTTGTTAGGAAACATTCAAGCTGAAATGAAATCAAAGGTTTTTTCTTATTTACCTGTTCTTGTCCATTTATGAATTTTGGGCCCTGTATTATGCAGANATGACAATACAATTTTGTTGAAAACCATTTTAATTAGTTCAGAATTTAGCATGACAAAGACATATTTGAGGGTGGCTTAAAGCTAAAAGGCCCAACAAGTGTGGAGTGTTGAAACAAAACAATTTACTGCATTTGATATTTTTGACTGATTGGAATTAGAATTTCATTTTGAGTTGACTGGTTTATTTAACAGTTTTTAGAAAGTTTGAGAAATGTTTCTTAGCCTAATTTACTCTGAACATAATGAAAAGATTAGCACTGACTGGTGATAACTGACTCCCCATCCCCTCACTACCTAATCTTATTATCATAGCTTTTCTATCGTTTTCTATGATTTCCTTAATTAAAATAAATAATGATGAAAAAAATGGTAAAAAGTCCTCTTCTGTCACATACATGTCCAACACCAGTGGGAGCTCACTTGTTCACATGGAAGTTCATTAATTTATATTTGCATAACAATACTCCCGGTGGAGACTCCTGCTGCATGTGTGACTGGTGTAGCAGCATTGTTGGGCTGCTTTATGAAGCAACAAAAGGACCTGATGGGGACAAAGCAAATTATTAAGACAGGGACTTTATTTATTGTCTGCAAACAGAAGCAAGAAAAATAGAAAAGTACAAAAGAAAGATGCAAAAAAAGCACTCATCAACTCTACAATCTGCAAAGTAATACAAAAAAAATGTATTTGATACCCTGCCTCTAAAATATACTAATATGCTAATATATGTTAAATGAGGACATTTTAAAATGAACAACAGAAAAAAAAAGAAAAAAACTGAATTGTAATGCATTTAAAAAAGGGGCTTTTTCTATTTAGCATTAGTCTTATTGCCAGGATGGGAGAAAAATATCTTTGAGATAGCTGATACAAAGGAGAATTTGGCCAATTTAGTTGTTTAACTGATTTCTGGGATTAAAAACAACAAGTAGGAAGACAGGGTGCCAATAAATGTTTAAAAAGTCATTCTTCACTCCACTGACTTTTTTTTTCTTTCCATAAATAACTTTCTTCAAGTCTTGAGCTGATATTTCAGATATCTACTTTAGAAATAACTACATAATGTGCAATGATTAATGCTTTTATGAAGAAAATCTGCATTGCTGTTCAGTCCATATAACTAGCATTTGCAGCTACTGTGTCACTTTCACTTCATATCTATGAAAAAGGGACAGCATCAAATACAAAGAGTTATCGAAGAAAAAACTCTACACATAGTAACAAAAAAACAGAATGTTCAAGGATATTATGCTTTAAACACCCCTTGCTCAACTATTTTACCACAATTCTTCTTTGAGATCTGCTACTAGATATGAAATTCAAGGAAACAAATCCATGATTTCAGCAATAATGTGAATTAAGAGAGGATTTTCTACAAACATTATTGCCTGATGATTTGCCTTTTCAGAGAAAATGAACAAGAAAAAAGGCAAAAGAGGCATCAAGATTGGAGCCTGGTGATCAAACAACATATTCTTCCACCAACAAAAACTCCTGCTACTCTAAAATGTCCCTCTCATGGAGCCACCCTCAGGCATGTATGGACGTTTGGGGTCAAGATGTTTGCCTAAACGTTATGCATCTGAACTGTACAATTATTGTATGTCTTCATCTCAATTTCTTTGTCAAAGTGGTGAAATTTGCCTCTGGCAGTACAACATAAACATCATGAAGTGAGTCATTCCTATCAGAATTCATTGTTTTGTTTTATATTATGCAGATGTTCAATGTGCACGGTATTCCCTTAATTGAAATGAAAGATTCCAGGATTATTGACTATTCCAGTGTAAACATAGCAGGGTGAAAGGTGGGTATAATATTAGAGGCCCACCGGTGGAGTGGGGGCATTAAAATCTTGGTCGGGAGTATGAATTAATTAAGCTGGCCTCACAGCAATATTATTTCAAGGATCCCAAAATTCCTCTCTGTGGCATTGCATGATATATTATGCTTTAATGAATAGAGGGAATATTACAAACCAACCTAGAAGTTACTTCTCAAGACTCTCATTGTAGAATTCCTGCATTTGGTTATAGGGTACAATTCATTACAAGGCTGATTTTATTACAGAATAAGACTTTAAACCGTCATGAATGTCAGTTTGGGATGTCGAGCAGAGTCTCTGCAGTTTTAGGTTCAGTAGTCATACAGTAAAGCATTTAGGCAACTGCGTATTGTGACGTGTATCCCACTAGTGATCTTTGATGTTTGATATTTGTTGCACCTTGTGGACGGTTCTACACTCATACAGGACTATTAGAGGTCTGTAAACATGGAATAAGTGGCACTAAGAAAATTGATATCTATACTGCTTTTCAGATTTCCTTGAAGAGAATTTGATCCTTCTTCATCCTGTGGATTAAAACAACTTTTTAAAGCATCACTATTCACATCATTGAAGGATGACATCTTCAAAATTATGGATTATATCTTTAAAAATAAATCAATCAACACACATTACCTGTATCAGTTTGCATTTGTGTTGGTTGGATTAAAGGCTTCGTAGTGTTTTGCCATCACCATAAATTACAGTTACCATGGCTCCATTTAACTCCTGATTAAAAAACATGAAAATGATCTGTTCATTTGGGGAACCAAATAGACTACAACAGAAAGATCATGGACCAGCTGTATATGCTGCAGGAGTTCCCGCTGTAAAGTGTTGGTTTTTGGTCAGGAGAACACATGGAAGATTAAAGTGGCCAATAGGAAGTCTCTATTAAATTTGCATTAACACATTGTGTAAATCTGCTCATGATTGCCTCGCAGAGACCCCATGGTTCAGCTTGCCATCCCCAGCTTCTGTACACTGGCCAGATGGCCACTTCAGAATGAGATTGACACACTGTTTCAAACTGATTTCATGCTAACTCTCTGGAGAGGGAGACAGACCATCCGCTCACATGGGAATCGGGATTACAAAATAGCCAATTAAAAAGGAAAGTGGTGAAATCTTGGCCTGATAAGGTGGAGATTAAATCGGTTATAGTTTATTAGGCAAAATTACTTATTAGAAACTATTCCCTTCCAAACAGATTTCCATTACCAGCCCAACTCCTTTTTATCTGCACTCTTTTATCTGATGGCTGCACTCTGTAATTATGAATCCTCCAAATAGCAATTATGACACCAATTGGACAGCATTTCCTCATACATTTCATTTATTCTTCATTATGGCTTTGAAATACTGAACATCTTGAAAAATCTTCTTAGAAGAGAGCAGCTGAGACTGACCCCACTTCTACAAAACTGCATTTAAATTACATTTTTTTTCTTTTTTTTTAAGTCTCACTTAATTTGTTGCCACTGAACCCTACAAAACAATCATGTCAGATTTCTGTTCTTGTTTCTCAGGATCCATCATGTGCCCACCCAGTGCCATGTGTAATTACTCTTAGAGAATGGCTGAGCAGATGCGAGGGCTGTGGGTGAGACTGAGTCGGGAGACTCCAGCCGGTCCCAGTGTCCCAGGATAACTGGTGCTCTCTCTGCTTCGGAGGCATCTGTGCAGCACCTGTGGACAGAGCAGCACCCCACCTGCTACCAAACATCAGCTGTCTATTTTTCCTCTGAAGCTCCGGGCTTCCCCTGCAGCCTCTCCCCCAGGTCAGCCAGGTTCATGAGAAAGCCCCCTCTAAGCTTTTCTCACCTCCCACTAGTTCCTGAACATTAAAGAGCTCCTGGGTTGGTCTGAGGTTGATCTCTTACCTGGGACATCCGCTGACCCTGACGCTGCTCGGCCTGCCTCTTTAAACATTGTCAATCTCACACCAACCTGAGAGCCCAGTGGCTATTGGCCAACTGCAAAACACACAGGCGGTTTATTATTATACCTTCCCCCCTCTGCTCAATCCAAACACCGAGCTCATATCTGAAGGCGACTGCTGGATCCCTTCATTCTGCTCTAAAAGCCTGGAAAGTCTCCGAATCAGATTGATATAGATTGAATTCTTACCCTTCCTATTGTGAGCAACCATTTGTATTCATGAAATCAAAGCATTTACCTGTTAGATGAGCATCTACTATGTATTGGTACAAATACTGGAAGCTAAAATGTTGATAACAGGAGGCAATAAAATCTGATCGCATTTCCATCTCACCTTTCATCTCTGTATGTACTTAGTACTGTCAGAGGATTGATTATCTCCACACAATGTGCATGAGAGCAATTATAGCAGGAATCTAAAGATTCATTATGATTTATATATATATATATATATATTATTTTTTTTAGAAATCAAAGCAAGGAGGCCTTGACAGTGAATCTGAAACCTGTACCTACAAAAGCCATGGGACATGTTATTTTTCTCCATATAGCTAGGATGTTGGTGGCAGGAGACAGATTATATAAATGGAATGAAAGGGTTTGAATTATCATTGGCTTTGGGTTTGGTTAAACATGTGATGCATCAACATTTTAAATGCAGATTGTTGAAATTCCCGTTCACCAGAAAGATTAGTGGTCCAAGCTCAACAGTGTTGCGGCTTTCCTTTTTTTCATAAAATAATTTCATGAGGTTGATTTTGGTCAAAATTGCATATCCCAAGCAGAAAATCCCCAAAAAGGGCAACTCTCTTTGCAACAAATCTTGAAATCACTGGCTCATCTCACACTGTCTTAGCATAAAATCTTTTGCTGGCCGGTAATTGTTGGCAGGTCTTTAAAGTTACAACGTTTGCAGTCCATCAGGCGGTTGGCCACACTGTTTTAATGTGTTATTGGCATACTCATAGAAAATGCTTCAGCTGTTGTTTCAACTCAACAAAATGGCTTAATGAAAAACTGGCATTGTTTCATTGTGCCATCCATGGCAAAGCAGCATATGTGATGCTGCTGCCTCTGGTAATTTTCATATGCATGTTCATATGTTACTCCTTACAGAGAAAATAAGGAGGTGGGACATCAGCTGTCGGAGCGGAGGCTCTCAGTGCAGATATTGCACAAACGGATGTGATGAGGGATATTGGGAGACCCTATTTGATTTCATTAGAAAGAGAAATTAGATGAAAGTCTTGATCTCTGAGGATGCTTTGGATTGCCACTGGCAAACTGACAGACACAATGCTGTTTGATTTGCAGCTAAAAGGGAACAGCTGACTAACAATGCAAATGTATAACAAACAACATTTGGTTAAATGAATGGTACTCCCTTCACTGATGAAGAAAATGAGAAGTGTTGTAAATCAGCATTATATGCACCTGAGCTGTATTGTTTTCTAGCTTTCATGTGTCAAAATGGCATCTATAAAGGTGACAGTGGGATAATGTTTTTGACTAAACACAATATTTAAAAGGATTTGTGCCTCAATAAGGATATCAATTATGCTGTTAAACAAACATGAACTGTTTTAAGGAGTAACAAGTCAAAAATCCTAAATATTCATTGAATCTTGAGATGTGCAACACTTCCTGCTACCTGTAGGTGGGCACTAATTTCAAGGATGCAGTGTTGGGTCATATCTGAGGGCTGGCACAACTAATTTATTAAGTGGTATGGGTAAAATAATAATAATTCAAGAATACATTAAGTATTCAGAGGGTTTTGTAAAGTTCTTATGAATGTTAGTGTTTCACCTGAAGGAGACATCAGTGAGAAGACTAACCTAACTGGTCAGGCCAGAGCCACCAGAAGAGCTTTTTTTTAAAAAGAACTTAAACCTCAGAAAGTGTTTGGGTAATCCTGTATTGTGTATTATCATTACAGAGTGTCATTTTTGCCTCAGACTGTCAGGCAGTGGACTGTGCAACACAGACATTCTGTTGAAAACTAAGTGACTTCTAACTCGTTAATGCAAAATGTAAAATCCACAATATAGCATTCACTCCAACTGTAATGAAGTTAATGAGGTTTGAGTTGTTTAAGGTGACTGTTGTCTGAGGAACAGTTTGGTTTGTTTGTCAGAGATCCTCTTTGAGTGATAGTGGCATGACCAATGCCTGCTGCAGGTAATTATCAAATCACTTAATACATAATCAATTCAGGGGCAATATGTGTCAAAACATATAACATCAAAAAATATGTGTGTGTTATGCTGCTCTGTGACTCATTAGCTTTCAATCTGTAACTCTAAAAACTGGAAAAAAACAATCTTTCTTTTCTTTTAATTGAATAATCAGTAAATAATCATTACCATGTTGGTAGACCTTGTAAAATAACATCAAACCTAATTTTATCCTCCTGACAGATACTGTTATCTTAGAATGCAGTAATATATTGTTAAAACAAATGACAGTATATGCATTAAATAATGACTGCAGGCAATTCAGCGCCATTATTTTGCATTTATCTTAAAGTGAGATTCTTAATGATGATTTGGTGGCTTTACATTCTAACCCAAAATTATTACACTTACAGTGGTTTGTTCTTTTTTGACAACTAATTTAACTTGGAAATGCATTAAACATGTAATAAGTATATTTTCGATCAATTTATCTGTAATGATATCGCAAGGTTATTCAATATATTTCTGTTTTACTTTGGGCAAAGCGATCTTATAAAGAATAACATTATACTGTACATAGGGGGGTAGAAATCAGCAAGCATTACTTACATCTCCTTACACAGAAATAATGATTTCAGCTTTTCATGTGCTCAATATCACTTTGACGTGGTACATTTCTAAACTAATGGCACATCCTATGCATGGTGTTTTTTTTTATGAGGACAATTGTGCCTTTTTGCACAATTACAGATCACATTTGCCAGCTCCTGGCCCAGATTTGTTTTCAAATGGTGTTCTGGTGTGAGTGGCTGTCAGGGTCTTCTTTACTCATCCGTAGCTGACAATCATACTTTATTGAGAATGGAAAAGTGACGGCTAATTGATTTTACAGTGATACCGATGGAGAGACAATGAATGTGCCATCAATTCAATCCGCTATTTAATGGTTCCAATTTAGTCTGTAAATGCTCACTAAACTAATTTCACTGGGTGCAGCAATCTGAAAAGCTATCATATCTCTAATCTCCTCCTATATATTCATAAGGAAAAAGGAATTTAGCCAATTCCAAGGTGTGAAGATGATCTGTTAGTGCAGTGTAAATGTTTAGAACGCTGCAATTGAGTTCATTTATAAGGATATGAAGAGTTTTATTGGCAGGGTCAGTGATGTGGAACTGTTGGATAATAGGCAGTTACCGAGAAGTGTTTGAAGGCTATGAAGCATAGAGATGTAGGGAATAAAATGCCGGGACATACCGTAATCGGAAGCTAAACTGAAATTCTGAAACAGCACGGCTGTTAGATTCCCACTGATAAAAGGTTCAGTGGCAGAGGCCATTGCTATTCAACCATCTATTTACTTTCCTCTGTGCAAGCTCTTCAATTTTGGCAAAAGTGAGAGGCAGTGAGCCGCATATGCCAATGTGGTGTGAGATGGTGATGTGGATGCAATGGGCTCTATTTTTCCATCAGAGCGTTTCCCAAACCCAATCATCATCGGATATGGCTTTGACTTCGCAAAGAGAACAGGATGTTAATATGGCTATTCTCTCAATAAAGGGAAAATACACTGTAGTCTTTCAAAGATGAGTTCATTCAATTCGCAACACAATTCAGTGCCCATCAGTATGACCTCAATACTTCCGCTCCTTCTTCTGTCATTTCACTTCTTTTTAGTCCCATCTTCCCATTATTTCTCCCTCTTGGTCTCACATACACACCAGTTTACATCCTGATTCCTCTGGTGTATATTTCTACCCTCTTCTTCCTTTTCTTTGAGATTCTGCTTTTGTTATATCTTTGCTTGAATTGCTTTTGTTTAGTTATTTTTGTGGCTTCTGCGCATTTTAAGGTCAACAGCCACACTTTAAAAAAATAAATAAATAAATAAAGATCAGCCCCCTATGCTTTGAGTATCATGTAACCTGGATAGCTTTCTGCAGGGACATCCCTGATCACATCCTGCCACGATGGAGATGCAATCCCCTGGAGTGTCATGCTTTGCGCTACAGTAAAGATCATTCCCACCCTGCTGCCATTTGTTTATGAGCTGCCGTTTAGACATCCATTTAGGCTATTTGAGCAGTAATGTATGTTAGTCTAAATAGATGGAATCAAGGTTGTTAAATTGATGTTTGTCTGTTATCAAAACAAAGGCCTCCGTTGAGATCCCCTGTTGACTTTGCCTCATGAATGTGGAGAGAACCTGAGATGATTATACTTTCTTTTTCTTTTTTTATGATAAATGTTAACATAATGGTGAAGTTGCATTGAATGATGTCTCTGTGGAGGTGCATGGTGTCGCTAACGTTAGCAATTAGTGTGGAGGAGAGGATTCCACTTTGGGATACGCAGACAGGAGAGCTGTTTGTGTCAGAGCTTTATGATTAGTTTACCATAGCATTCCTTTTGGGGATGGCGGCCCTACATTCATGTGCACTCCCGTGAGGAGGAGATGTAAATATACTGTCACCATAGAACCAATACTTCCTCATAAAGCAAGCAGCAGTGATTCCCTAAAAACTGACAACCCTCTTCAACCCCCCAACTTGCTTGTGGTGTCTTTATCTCACAATGACATATTTGTGTTTATATATACAGTACCAGTCAAAAGTTCGGAAACATTATCCCATTGGATTCAATGGGATAATGTTTCCAAACTATTGACTGTTACTGTATATATATAAAAGTGTATTTCTAAAGAAATACTGAACTACTACTGCTCCTGAAGATTTTCTCAGTGAGAAACCCCCGAATTACGGCTAATTTTGTATGTTGCATCCTACCTGTACTCTGAGCTCTCTCCTGTCCGTAAAAGTCAGTTGATTGATTTTTGTCACTTCCTCCAATAATGTCATGTTGCATGCATTTCTTTGATAACTCAGCCATAGTGCATGTTCAAAACAGCCTGTGTGTTGATATCCAGTTGCTTGCATGTGACGCAATGTATAAAGCGAAACTCAGCTATCAAGAGATGCAGAGTGTGATTTCTCAACCTCAAGATGCTGCGAGGCAATGCTCCGGGAAGTTTAACGAATGTCTCTGTGACATCAAAACAAGTCAGAAACATGTATATACTGAGTGACATGAGGCTACTTTAACATATCACTTTGCACATCTTGTAGAACCCTTTTCGTCACTTTAAAATAATAATTTTCTTAACTAATAAATTAAAGTTATAATTTAATTGCCTCTTTTCATTTTCAGGAAGTTGATTAAAACACTCATTGTGATATCAGCTCTTTAGTTTCTGTGCTTTCGACTGTTTTATCTTGGCACTCATAAATTATGGTGCTTTCTAACACACCATGACAGAATATCTATTATAATTTTTTTATTTTCAGTCTAAATCATTTTATTTTTCCTCAGTGGGAGGGCTGGCTACTTTGCATAATTTGCACAGTTTTATGTGAGCCAGTGTAAGTTGGATAGAGGCCTACAGTTTGTTGATGAGAGCAACGGCACCATGACCTGAATTAGAAGGCTGTTCTTGCCAAATACAGAAGCTGCAACAGAGGCAGGGAAAATACCTTTAATCCCTGACAAACAAGCATCTTTGGCTGTGAGTAGGGTTTTATTTTTTCTCCTGTGTTTGGCGGTGAAGTCATGTGAGTGCTGAGGTTAAACAGAGGGCCCCCCTAGTAACCAGGGGAGACCAGCTCAACACAGATAAGGGTGATCATGCTGAAAATGACTCATAGGTAAGACCCCTATCTCTGGATACCCAGCTAGAACAAGCTTTATCAAGCCTCGTCCTGATCAGGATCTTAAAGACCAAACTGCATGAATTCCCCCAGCAGAGAGGTTATAGAGTGGAGCAATAGATGCTTTGCAGCTTTTCAGATGGAGGGCTTACCTTTAGCCAGATGGACCCTGGGATTGCCAAGAGAGGTCATCTTCGTACGGATCCAACTCATTTATCTATTTATCAGTTTATTTTCTCATGCTCTCTGAAGGGTTTAGCTCTGAAATTTACTGGTTGGCCAGGAGTTTTGATTTTCCATTTTCACCATCTGGCTATAATCAAGGGGCAAACTCCGGCCGTTAGAGTTGAAGCCTATGCGGAAGTGCTAAAAATTGCACTTCCCCCCTCC
>JAPMNP010672307.1:0-13202 GCA_029874935.1 Atherina boyeri | reverse complement strand
CAAGACAATAAAAGAAAAACAACCAAATTATCATGTGAGGTTCTCTTTCTTTTTTACTGTAACTGTATTGTGATTTTAGAGAATATTAAAGAGAATTCTTGAAATTGCTTCATTATAAAACATGACTAGGCTTGTTTTGAAATATTAACATTGTCTGAGGAATGAATGCATTATAGATTTTACCATTACTTCTCCTTATGTAGCTTACTCTTAGTATGACTTCACTTCAGTTATCTAGTCATGAAATCCTTGAGCTTGCTTACATGGTCATAAATCTTGTCTTCTCACTTTTTTCCTTCTTTATAAGACACCTATAGAAAGTAATGTGTTACTATAGAAAGTAATGTGTTTGACAGCATTGCGTAATGAAACATTAGTGTGTGGTGCAGCTAACCTTGCCCAGGAAGTGTTTCCGGAAGATTGTGGCTGTTGTGTTGCATTCCAGCTTGGTTCGAGTGTTTGGGGATGGAGGCTGGGGCTGCTCCGAGTCCCCTGAGTCACTCAGCTCATGGTTGGTCCCCTCAATCCAGTAACCACCAAACTGTGGCAGCAGGATGAGGGGGAAGGGGCTCTTTCTACCCAATACCTATTATATGTAAAACAGCGAGAGTAGACAGGATTGTATCCACCTGAAAGTGTCTAGATATCCAAGCTGTAGATATGCAGCAACACGTCTTCCTACCTCGTGGACACTTGGGTATGGAATGTAGTCTTCCTCAGTCTGAAATAAATGAAATACATAAAATGTGTTTGCTTCATCAAAAAATAAAGGATTAACCATAATGTCCAGTGCTATGATCCCACAGGACATTATTTCAGAGCAATTGCATAATTGTTATGCAATGACAATCTGTTTAGCAGTCGCAGAGGAATCAATTATCAATGCATGTTTGGTCAACTCTATTGTTTTCCACATTAATAGTTTATAGCACTGCATCATATCCATTTAAATACATTTGTCAGCGTTGTAGTCTGCAAAGCATAGCGGCGGTGGGCGTAAGATATGACATCCTGAGTAATGTTTACATTTCAACTAGTCATTTTTCTGAATGCTGAAGTGATTCCCCAGATTACTTCAGATACGGCATGGCAGTGGTGGATGCGGATCCCTTTGTTTGTGTGAATGACTGTATCTCCACACTGAGAATCTTACCTTGAGAGGTGGAGGAAAGGTGCATCTCTGCTCATCCATCCTGCTGCCCTATCGGAGGAGGTCGTTCGATAAGAAAGCCAGAGAGAGAGAGGGGGAGAGAGAGAGGAGTCACTGAAAAACATTCCCACAAATGACACCCTTTTCAGAGCGCAATACTAAAGTCATGGTCTAAAAAACAAAAACAACCTTACGGGGGGAAAAAAAATGTAATTTATTATATAACAACACAGTTTTCCCAGGAGATATGCAGCAGGAAACAAGGCAAAGTCAAAGAGGGACACATGGAAAAACACAGAGATGCGTTTCATACATGGAGCGGGGATGCTGAAAGACAGTGAAGAGCAGGGAGTGACAGGAAAAAGTGTATTAAACACACCGCAGCAGTGTGGGGATGATACCCTGGAGGATTAAAAGATGCAAAGTTGAGTGGAACTCCTTCACAGCCATTGCACCTGAGGGGTGTATGTACGTGTGAAAGAAAGTGCAGCGGATCGATGTGGAGAAAGACGGACAGTGAGAGTAAGGCTGGGCTGGGTGATGGCGCCTGGCTTCAGGAAAAATGATACATCTCATCAATGCAAAGTCTGACTGGAAAAGACGCAGTCCTTCATCGAAACCTCTTACTAGAAATGTTTTATTTATATGAGAGAAATAAGAGATGTTTTAAGCCAGGGAAAATTTTTCTGTCTGCAATAGATTTGATATTTTTAAAAGTGATGACTAATGTGTACACCAATGCTAATGCACAAACCGCAAACACACATGTTGAAAGAAAAAAAAACATCATTTTGATAAGCCCTATCATAAAACTCTTAGCCTCTTATGTGTGGGATTGCGTGATTAAATAAAACATCCTTCCAAAGCCTTCAGAAAACAGGAGATAGCTTTTGAAGGGAGATAATAAGCTTACAGTGCTGTCAGCCAGTGTTTCAACCAGAACGTTCACACAGACGCTGAGAAAAAACACACTGCTCTGGCAACACTCCTCTGAAACCACAAGACTCAATATCCTTCCCAAGTGCAGAAAGATAAGGAAGCATTGTGGCCGAGGAGAGGTGCCACAGAGTTAGAAGGAGGAGACACACCAACTGGTTAGTGAGAACGGCTTAGTGAGAGGATACAAAGATCAACGTATCATCTTACCTGCATCTTTTCAATCATTTCAAATAAATCTGTGGTCTGGGGAGAGGAGACGAGATGTGTTTGAGTTTATTTGTTGGCGGCGAGGGTTAGTTTGCTTCTGCAGGAGTTAGTGATCTTTGTCTGGATCAGCATCACACTCCATTCAGATACACATTTAATCAACAATAAAATGAATGAATATGGTTATTTCACAAATGAAGGAAACATGTCATGCATTAAATATTATATTGGTAGTTAAATAAATTATTTTCAATGTGCTAACAGTCAAAAACCATGTACAGTTACATGAATCCAAAGTGGGCTTTCATAGAGGTAGCACTACTGCACAGTATCAACACTGATCACAGACAGCACATGACAACACTTTAACAATGTTAGATTAAAGATTGGAGGTATCTGACACCCAAAACGCAAATGTGACGTGACTTTTTTTCAGCAGGTGTCTACAAATCTTTCTAAATAAGATTTTAGTAAATATAGAGCAGTGTAAAATAACACTAAGATGTGTTTTGAGCTGCTAAAGAAGATTCCAATCGACTGGGTAAAATTTGAATTCATATTTTACATTTTATATGATTTTAAATTTTAAATAGCGATGACGACGTCTTTAAACATGAAATATGTTTTTTAAGTGTTGACCAACATTAATCCATGTGCACACCAGTCCGGTGTAGTTGACTGAGCACTGAAAGGCTCAGCTAGTAAAGTCTGACATAAACTCTTTGTGTACAGAGCAATCATGTCTTAGCTTTCTGTGAGAGTATGAGTAAAGTCCTCCACCATGTGCAAACAACAGTCTGCTACAAACCCTGAAAGTAAATAACCCTGGCTCTAACCAGAGTTCACAATAATGCCAGGTACAGTTCGAAGCAATGTATCATTTTTGAGCTTATATCAACATAGTGTTAGTCTTGAAACTTTAAAATTTGATTCCTTCTCGATAAACACAAGGATACGTTTTTCTTTAATTCATCAGTTCAATTCATTATGAATCTGGATTGTGGAGATTTGCGCTTGCAAACCTTTCCATATTATTCCATTTTTACTGTAGTTTGCCAACTTTTTTGTCCACCAGATTCCCAAAGTAAAGCTACTTACATTGCTGGGCTTCCTCCAGTGAGTCTTTGTCAAGATTGGAGCAGAGTGCTGTTTGGCAAGTTTTTTCGCCATAGTTGAATCTCCATAAACTGAAAACCTGCAGCTACAAAACAGTTTCAGTGTGACTGGCTTCACCAGGTTTGGATGAAACTGTCCATGACTGCTGAGCCTTTCTTGGATATCAGAAGGCGACCGTGTCCCACTGCGACACCAAACTTAAAGCTGCATCCCTGTTGACTGCAGCCATCAAAAAGCAGCTGGAGACAAGATCCACAGGCTGTAATAGTACATGCTCTAAACACACATTGTTATCAGCGAGTGTGTGTCTCAGGTTGCAACACTAAGCCTAGCTGTTATTGCTTGATGATCCTCTGATTCAAGCTGGAGGTGTCTTCTTCTGTTGACCCTCCTTAGTTCACTCTTTCCTTAGAAAACTGCAGGAAGAAATCCATCTGTTTCTGTAAATCACTAACTCTTTTGTGACCTAGGCTGATGGGCAGCAAGAGGGGGAGTCCAGCTATTTTAATCTCATTGACAGGTGCTGCAAATGTTCTTTAAGATTCATAAGATCAACATATGTGCACAAAATAAGTGTGGAAAGTAAGGAGATGTAATTAAGAACAAGCAACAATGTTGTAAGAATAAATAAGACATCTTGCAATCACGTATTTTTGCAGAGATGACCAAGTGAGGAGGAGGTGTGGGGATCCCCAGGGCGCAAAACTGGCACACAGAGCAGGTGTTAGAGCTGAGACCTTTCATTATGAGAGCTAATGGGATCCTCATTATGACAACGGTCAAATTAAATGTACAACACCTCCTCTCTCCTCCAGACTTGTCAGCGGTAACTGTGTCCTCACAGAGCTCATTAAAACTTGCAGGAGTCTCTTTTAGAGACTCCTATTTTTTTAATCTTTTTTTGATGTACAATCTCAGTACTTCAGCAAATCTATATTTTTCTTACTTCTTTTGAAACTGTTTGTGCATCTCAAATTCATGGAGTTTCGCAAAAATTCAGCCTGATGTGGGCTACAGCACTAAACTACTGAATTAGAAAATAATTTTAAATGGCAAGAAGAATGTTTTCATCAGAAATCAAACCAGATCCAACTGCAGTGTGGCAACACTGTCCAAATATGTAAGATTTATATTAATCAACTTTAAAAACGTTTCTCTTTGCTGCCTTTTATCAAAACAACCTTTCATTTCTCACACTGTGACTTACTGGACTTATCTTACTTTAGTCTATCTTTTTTCTGTGATTGTTTTTGTTTGTTTTTAATATATCCTCCCTCTGCCCTCCATTACATGAAATGTGCTATATCAATAAACTTGCCTTGCCTACACTGTTGCTTCAGGTTTCTTAATCATTATAATTCCCTTAAAAAAAATTTGAAGTGAAGTGCACCTAAACTCTGAAAATGATGCTGTTTTTGTTTTTGCATTGTTGCTTCATTTCTCTCTGAAATATACAAGATTATCAACGTGACAACCTTGATGATAGAAGTCATGGTCGAATTAGGCAGTGACCATAAGACCTGGTGGGGTTAATTGCAGATTGACCTGGTTTTCTCTGGGCTCTGATTAAAGTGATACACTCCTCTGAGTCTTGCCCCACTAAGCACTTGTTGTACTACAGTACATCGCATTAGCATGCAGTCCCTCAGTATCCTCCTCCCACAGTTACTTCTCATAAACATCAGATAGAATGGAATTGGTATAATGTAGGACAGCAAAACAAAATTAAATGCAAACCTTTTCTTCCTCTGGTAAGCATCTCGGGTGTGCAGAACAATGGGGTAACTACCACAAACTACATTTGGAGTACCTATATCGGTTTACACAGTACATATAAAGGAGGTTTAAAAAATCCTCTTGTGTTTTAAGACAAACAAGCAGGTGTGACGTACGCATAGCGTGCTGCAGGGATCAGGAGTGACTGCTCAACAACCCAATCTCCAAACTCTCTCATTCTTAATCCCTTTCTCTTCCCGCTCCCTCTGCTTTCCCTGGATTAAGTCAGGTTGTAAGAAATACAAGCTTATTCTGAAGTGTGAGTCCTTATGAAACCAATCCGACATGAGTGAGTTTGTATCCGCTTTTGATCACCACAAAGCAAAGCATCTTTCAAATTTCTATGTTCCCAAAATATCCCTGGCAGGACTTTCACATCAAATGCTCATTTATTAGACGTGGAAAAAGTAAGCCGGAAGATTTTGACAGCATGATGAATTTGCCTGGTGCTGTGATGCCAAAATTAAATTTATTCTTTCTTATTTCTTCTCAAATCGTTTTCATTTTACTTCTTTGAATGTAATATGTACAGTTACAACCGTTTATTATTATGTCATAGCATAACTGATTTATAAATGCAATACTCTTGCAGGGAATCTTAAAATAAAAAGTCCAGTTCTGTGCAAAAGTAATGACCCACACCTCTTTTCTACAAAAAAAGCCTGTAAAGTAATTTCTTTAAGTAGTCTTCAGTAATAGTTCTCCAGGCTTCCTGAAGGACATTTCAAAGCTCCTCTGGATGCCGGCTGCCTTTTGTTTCATTCTCTGTAAAGACGATCCCACACTGCTTCAATAATGTTAATGTCCAGGCTCTGGACAGGATTCATCACTTCATCTGATCTGTTGCCATTGATTTTCAGTCCAGTTCTTGTGTCATTTGGTATACTTCAGCCTTTTCTCCCTGTTTCCCTTCCTTAAGAATGGCTTCTTGACAGACGGATCAACCAAATGCCTAGATACATCATGGTTCTGTTTCAGGTTTTTATTGGATTTTTTTTCTCCCCATTTCAGAAGGATATCACGTTCAGATACTGTTCTGCTGTAGATTGCTTTTTTGCCACTCCTTTTGTCCTTCACTTGTTCATTTTCATCCAGTTTTTAACACCATACCAATAAATACTGTTTAGCATATTAAGCTTGTTCTACTCTGTCTGTCAAACTGTGTTATCTTTGGCATTGTTCATGGATGCAAACAAATCAAAGGGAACAAACTATATGTCTTTGCAACAGGCTGCTGTAAACAAAGTGTCTGAAAATATGATTAAAAACTAGTTATTTGTTTAGCTGTTGTTATGTGAACACAACACTGGTTAATCCCTCGAGTTAGGTGCCTTTTCATGCTCAGATGATTCATAGGTCAGTGTTAGTAGGCTTAACAAACAAATAAATACTTCTGAAAATGGTATGTACAAGAACTGAACTAAAAATGTGTGAACAACAACCAAAGTCCAAAGAATAACTTTGAAATACATCAGACAATTGCTATTGCTTAATCATTTGAAATTAAAAACATAAAGAAATTGAAGAATTTTTCCCAATACTCTAAAGTTAAAAAAGGAGCTTCAAAAGGACACATTCTGAAAGAGCAGAACCTGTCACATTTTTGCCTTTTAAACCTTTCATTCATTTTCTATACCACTTAGCCAATTCAGGGTCACAGGAGCTTGTCCCAGCAATTAGCAGGGTACACCTTGGAGAGGTCACCTGTCCATCAATAAGTCAACACAGAGAGACAAACAACCTCTCACACTCACTTCTAGAGAGTATCTTCAGTGTCCAATTAACCTAACATACATGTTTTTAGATAGTGGGAGGAGGCCAGCGTACCCAGAGAGAACACGCAAACTCCACTCCCTGTTCGAACCCCTCTCCAGCTTAGACACAAACCAGTGACTTACTTGCTGTGCTAACCACCACCACACTACCATGCAGCCTTTTAAACCACTTAAAATGATTGTTTAAAACAGGAAAGCAACTAAACCTTACACAAACAGGAACTACGTCACTGAAAGTCTATTTTGGTCTCACATCGTGGATGACAGTGGGTGGAATAGGGTTGTCTTCTGATTGAAAAATGACAATCGCTCTGACAGGCTGTGATTTTTACGCTTTGATGGAATCATGCTTGTTAGGCTTGTGTTGAGAATTTGTCAGCATTAAACTGATCATTTCTATCTAAAAATAGATTTCTATTAATCAAATCAGTCAAACATAATCCCAGTTGCTGAGCTTTGTGCACTTTAATTACAAAAGTTACTCAAAAGATGACAAGAATAATAATCAAAGCAACTCTGCAGGCAGAAAGACTGACTTCAATTAATCATAGCAGATTAAATAAAGACAACACTGAGCAACTGCACCCAGACAAAAACAAAAGCGACAGAATGAGGAGAGACATGTAACAAAGATCACAGAAATGGGGGGTCAAAGAGAGGTGTATGAGATAAGGTCAAGAGTCAGAGTGCAAAGTTAATCCTCCAGTTTCTCCTCCTACCTTGTGGAACGGTGAGGTGGTGTGTGTGAGCGTAGGCTGGAGCAGCTGGGACTCTAGTGGTGCAGAAACTCGGGGGTCACTCCCATCTTGTTTCCTAGAATCAAGAGAATATTCAATAAGAAAAGGTCACTTAGTTTGAGACAAAACAAGAGGACAAGAAAAGGTAATGCCACAGGGACTCATGTTGTGCTCTTATAATCAGTAAATGCATTTATATGGACCTGTGTCAAAAGTACAGCAGTGATCTGATGCATTCTTCTTTAACTGAAGCACGCTGTAACTGAGCCTTTAATTAATCCCCCCCCCCCCAAATGTAACTTCAGTTAATTAATCCATTCAAGGACTGAGTTATCTAGTACCTTTAACCAAATCTGGCAGATCGGTATCTGCTGTTTCATTCTGACCTTCTATTTAGTATTGCGAAACTTCCTATAGGCCAGATTTTGAGTTAATGTATATTTCCACTGCTATGCAGACGACACACTGTTGTATGTCTCTCTACATCCTAATTCTGTCAGTACTTCTTGCATCTTATCCTTTCTGGCTGAGATCAAAAACTGGATGGAAAAAAGTGAATATCACGGTGCACAGTTCCTTCAGCATTAGCATTATTTGCAAACTTTCTAAAAGCACATGTGCCCTCTCCTAAAATATACATATTTTTCTTTTACCCTGTTATAATTTTATTATTTCAATCCTTCATTCTTTGTGGAACAAATTCTTTTATTAGTCATTACTTTGTATTTGTTTACTTGTTTTCCCTTAGGGGATTCTAATCTGTCTTCTGTCTCTGCTTATTTGCCATGTTTTTTTATGATATTGTGCAGTATGTTGTGTGGAGCACTTTGGTCAACCATGGTTGTTTTAAATGTGCTTTTTGAGTAAAATTTGATTAGATTTGATTTGATTTTACAATATTGTATTTTTAATTGTTTGCAGTTGCTACTGTTTAATCTGCTGATTGTTTTTTTTTGTTTGACTTCCTTTCATTGCTTGTATTATCTGTTAAGAGTTTTTTAATGAGATTTTAAAAAGTGCTTCATAAACAAAGTCGTATATTTGTGTCTCTGAATGCTATATTTTATTCTCATGACTGAATAAACAAGAGCAAGGGAATGCATTTCTGTCTGTCTGACAGGAATATGAATGTCCCCTGTTTATGCTAAAAATGCATGTATATACATATATAAAAATAACATTCCCAAAAGATTTAACATTTTCCAGTGTAACTTTCCTTTTTCTTTAAGAATAAGAAGCTGCTTTCTAAAAACACTTCAGGGACATGGGGAGGCAATATGAATAGTTCACATTTATTGAAACAAGACTCTATCCTGTCTTATCAAGGAAAATAGCACATGGCTAATAGCAATGTTAACATCACACATCCTTATCTCAAAACTCAATATCTCTACAAGGAAGGCTTTATCTTCACAGGATCATCGATCAATACCCCTGATAAATATTCAAAGTTAGAGATGCATATTGCTGTCTAAGATGATCAAAGGCGGATGAAATGCATACAGTATATTTGCACATACAAGAATTTGTGTACTGGAGAAGCCACCTCCACAAACAGAAATATTCTTTCAGTGCATTCAATGATCCCACGCGGCAAAACTGAAAACTTGAAAGCTCAAAATGAATAATTCCTCAAGGAGATAATGAGCCTACCACAGCACAGTTACAGGAGGGAATGTATGGAGCTGCTGCTTCTGAGGTTGTAGGTAAGACAAAAAGCTGCTCAAGAGGGGACAGTGACCGAGATGTGAATCTGTTTTCGCATTCGCTGAGTGCACTCAGATTCAAATGTAGGTGAAGAAAACAGAGCATGAATCATTAACACAGAGCGCTGCCTCACTGCTATTACACAACGAGCGCATCTCCAATCAAGAGTAGTCCTGCAGCATCCAAATGAAATGGGAACAATCGTGAATACGAGCCTGCTCTCAACTAGGAAAGCACCTCCAGCAGCAGCTCTCCCATGGGAGGACAAGAAACGACAGGGGATCAGCTGCCCTGAACTCTTAATTAGAACTGAAGCTCAGTAGATGGATGGACGACTCAGACACACATATGTACACACACAAAAGAAATGCTTTCAAAAAATCACTGGCTTAAAATGTGTTGTGTAAAGACTGCAGAAAAGTCTCTTTATGTAATATTTATTTCCGACATGAACTGATGAAAAGAATAATATCCAGAAAGATATTCAGAAAACTGTATCAAAAACACACAGCAAAGTGAAACAGAAAAACTTCAATGCAAAATCCCTCATCACACATGTGCTACAGCCCACACACCTGCCCTGACGTTACCCTGTAAGCCCTCTTGCAGATCAATTTGAAGCGGAAAACCACAATTTATCTCAAAACCACAACATATTACATAACCCAACCAAGATGATAAGTAGCACGCCACAGAAATCAACTAAGTGAAGAAGCTACAGCAAGTCAACAGGACAAGCTGATGTCCAGCATGGAGCAGAGCAGCAAACTTACTCCCACAGTGTGGCCGCTGTACGCTGGGCGCTCCCAGGGAAGTCCGAGCAGCAACCTGCGCTTGGGCAGATGACTCACTGTCTGCGCCTCCCCTCCCTTTTCCTCAGTTATCTCCTCTGTCTCTCCAGCTCCTCTCAGCTCTCCGTCGTAGACCTGTCGGTCTCCCTCTCAGCTCTTCGGACTGTCACACGCTCCCAGCGAGCATCGTCTCTGATTCTCCTCCCCTCCCTCTTCCCCTCACCCTCCCACTGAGTCCCTCTCTCACTCCCTCTCACACACACATCTGCGCTCTTTGGTTACCACTTCCTCCATTTCCACCCTCTTTGTCTGCTCTGCAGCTCACTTGTCCGAAACCTAAATCTTTATACTTCACACCCACTCTCCTCCACCAACCCTCCCATTGCTCTTATTCTCTCCAAAGCCAGAGACCCTCCCCCGTTCAGTAACAGGGGGCTACTGAAGCCTATCACTCTGGAAGAGAAAGCAGGGATTATGAGGGTAAAGAGGGTTGCCTTCAAATCCCATGCTCATGAGCTTGCTGGGGCTGTTGCTGTGGCAACCAACATCAGCTATACATGAAAAAAAGACACATTCATGTTCATGGTAATATGACCTGAACAAAGTGATTATGTCCAACATTATGATCCAACAGGTGAGCAGGCATTGTAGCTTCCCTAATGCTCATTGTGCAGGATGAAAAAGCCTGAGTGGAACGTTTTTTTAATTACTGTAATGAGTTTCATGAAATCCCCTGAGACCATGTGTGTTTCCTCCACTAATCTGACATCCACAATTCCCAAAAGACTCTTGACTAATGTCGCCAGTGGTGCCTTTTCATGCTAAATCCACACTTACTCCTTGTTCTGCGCCTAATACAGCCTTTTAAAGTACATGAACTGAGAAGTGGTGTGTGTTGTTCGTGTATGTAACATGTGGAGATAACAAGGGCTTACAGCACTGCCCTCATTCTACGCTGTATTAAGAGTTGTGTATGACAACAAACAAACTATCCTAACACCATTCAAAGCTTCCTATAAAAAGGGCTGTATAAGACAATTGGAACTCGACAATTTATTATTAGCTAAGATTTGTTGAGATAAAAATTTCTTTACATTGCTATGTCAAACCCTTAAAGCTACCCTTACCGACGTTGCATTTCAGAAAGCACAGCACAATTATTTGAACATCAACAGCCCCGCCCCCTCATTCCCCCAGGACATGGAAGCAAATGTCTGACACGCAGATCCTTCGGCCAATCATAGAAGTGGGTCCCACTTCAAGGATTGGTTGGAGTTTTAATGGAACATTTTGAGAATGGAACAATTATTTATTTTAATTTCCTGTTGTGTCTGTCTTGTATTTCAGAGTTCCATTACCTCATTTAGAGCATTTTACCCTATTATAAAAATGATGTAATAATGCAACATCGGTAGCTTTAAATGTGATGTGTGTTACAAAATCAAAAGTCAATGACAGAAAAGTTACTATATCATTAAAAACTGTGTTTCTATTGGTGTTTATCACTTCCATTCACAACTGTGCTTGGCGTTTGAAGTCATTTCTATGCCCATCTTTACCACTAGATGTCAGCGATTAAAACTAATGTCACACTGCACCTTTAAGTAAAAGTGTGAAATGTTGCTGAATGTTTAAAAACTAGATTTCTGAATATAAGCATTTATCATTGGACTCATAGATAAAAAAAGGGACAGATATCGTTTAAGTGTCCTGCTTAAAATCTGACAAAATCAGCAGTGGAATTTTTTTTTATCAAGGATCACAACAGCTTGCTCCTGAGCAGCATGTACACTGGCTGTCTGGGGCATCTCTTAAAACTCATATGTTCACAAAATTAGAATAATTCGAAAAATATAAGCCACACATACAGAGCTTTATGATTATCTCCTATGGATGAAGCTAGCTGTTTTTAAATTGATAGCGTCCTCCCTGCTCCAGTGTCCTCTGCACAATCCCAGAGTTAATCCCTATTCGGCTGACCCCGCTGCCAGGGATTCCCATCCCATTAGTCTGGTTAAATAGCCTGTGGTTGCTCCCCTCTTCAGCCCAAACACCACATCCTCTGAGAATCATTGCTCTCCTGACATTTCCCCAACGATCCACCCCTTCTCTTTACCTCTCACTTTCCGTTTTTGGGTAGCTATTTCCCAACCGAATAGTTAGATAATAATCCAATATCCTTTGAGAATGAAGCTCAAATAATCCTAAAGCTTTCTGGATCCCATAATTCCTAAAGGAAAAGGGCCAGCCAAAATCTTTAAATGTTTGGTCATTGTTCATCAGGTTTCATTAATGTATTGGAATTTATCCAAATAAGATTTTTAATTCTGGCTGAGTAAAATTTATATTGCATAAGAGAATATAAGCCAGCAGCAAAAAAAGTTATCTGTATGATGACTCTAAAGAAAGGGCATTGTTCAGCTAGTGACCCCCAAAGGGTAACATGCAATGACAGAAACATGTTAGAGGGTATACATGTAGCAGGAAAGAGAAATGCTAGTCTGAAATATAAATGAATGGTTATTTAAGTACAACTGGTCCAGATGTCACACAGGTTGAGATTTAATTAGTAACGGTCAGCCTCAGGAGGGGAGGATGGGATAGGGACTTGTGAAGCGCAAACAGCACTGAGCCACAAGAGGCGTACTACAAAACTCCATCAATCTCTAAAGCCTGACTATGTATAAATGTGTGAATCCAGCAGGGTTTTCTGTCCTCGTCTTTCACATGGACAAAAGACATTGATAATGACACAAAAGAGATCTATTGGTATCCATCATAAATCCTAGGGAAAAGCCAAGTCTCAGCTCTCATTGTTAAAATACACCTTCCTTCACATAAACAAATTATCCGTGTTTAATCAGGCCATTTGCAAGGCAAAAAAAGGAGTGCCAACCACATCCAAACTTGTAAGGGAACTTTCCATCTCCATGATTTCTCTGCAGTGCACCTGAACCCTGCTGGGACTGTAATTGTGACAGCGCTGATAATCATGCAGCATTTT
>JAPMNP010672290.1:0-12256 GCA_029874935.1 Atherina boyeri | reverse complement strand
GGGATTCTTTCTTGTGTGTCATATGACGCCATTACACACTGCAACAATCACCGTGTAAAACATGTTTAGATCGCAACAGCCGACAATAGTAAATGTGGATTAGCAATTGATCTGGCATCCCGTGCGCTCCACTTCTTATGACATCAATGGCCTGATGATGTTGGCTGAGAGACACTTGCTGTCGAGGGGGGCGAGGCAACCAAAGGAAAATATTTACGTTTTTAGGACCCATAGAAAAATGTAAATACTTCATTTTTGGACTAAATATTTATTTTTCTCCAAAATGAACACTTTTATTCTACACCCCTTTAGACACTCTGGTGGTATATTATTTAAAAAATATATTTTTTTATGAAAAAGTTCTATAGATCACCTTTAATGTAGGCCTAAGAGAAGTTTTACTGGCAGCGCCGCTTCAGTGGTCATAATAATTATAGCACCCATAGTCCCATAAAAGGCTACATTAAATATGTGAGCAGTCAACATAAACTTTCTTGTCAATATTATAGAGATCCCGCAAAATTTCATAAATCGTGTTTCTAGGGGAGCTCATGTCTCATTAAGGGGAGATAGTTTCACTGTGGTTCACACCCTGGATGCAGGTGGACTTCTGAATCTTGACTTGTAGAGCCTGCGTTGGGTTGTGCATTTTGTAAAGCAGTTTGGTTTCTCTTACATAAAGGTCAGAGTGCTCCTCACAAGTCCAGGGAAAGTCCAGTTAGCTTTATTTAAGGTCTCAGAACTAACATTTTGGGATTACATCATAGCTTTGCCCTGTTGCAATGTGGAATACATTCCATTTTCAAACATATGGAGAAAAATGGAAAAACCTGAGTGGTTTTTGTTGAGGCGAAACATTTTGAGGCAGTATGTCTTAAAAAAAAAAAAAGCAAACAAAACAGCCAAGCTATTGCATCCTGTCAAATGCCAGGCAGTGCTTTTGATAAAGCATGAGGACATATTGCATCCTGAGCGATGTGCATCAACATTTCTCCTGCATTGTTTCTCCTTTCATCTGAGATGATCTATGTCATTTCCCACCCACTCAGTTTAGTCCCGTTTCATTTCCAGCTCTTATGGAGACTTCCCCCTATATCTCTCTGTCACCTGTTTGGCTATCAGCAGGAGTGCATCACTTTACAGTGAATTATTGATCAGATATTTTCCTTACCCTGGCCTTTGTGGTTTGACTCGAACAGACGTTCTTTCACAAGGTTTCTGGACAGAATGGGTTGCTGTGAGACAGAACAATGCTGTTTTAGAATATTGTGCTTCAATGTGTCTGTATCTCACCATCTTGCCTGCTTTTACTCAGCTCACACATGGATATTGTCTGGACCAGAGATGTGACTAAAACCAAACTTGTGTTGCTAAATTCTATGAATAATCAACTTTTTCCTGTTAGAAACACAAATTATACTTTGTTCACAAAGTGCATATTAATAAATGGATAAAAAAATATGGCAATGTAAAATAGAACACACATTTACAAGCATAGACATGCTTACAATACCACATCAGCCATTCAGCAATCTAGTAGGTGAGGGTATAAACCTTGCTGGGGCTCTCTTCTGGATCTCAGACCTGAAGGTAGGAGAGTATGTGTAGTGTATGAGTGGTGTCTGAGGCTATCTGAGAACCTTTTAAAGGGACGTTGTGTAACAATTACTGCCATCTAATGTTGAATTTGTGTATTGAATTAAAAATAAATAATGCACTCTTGCACGTCACCATTTCAAACAAATATTGCAACAACGGTAGCCGCCGTGTATCAAAAAGCTTTGACAACACTGATTTTAAATCATGATATCCGTTACTGCTGGGAGCCGATTACTATTATCTAGATTATTGGTCCTGTTTGCTCAAAACAACAAAAACAACAACAAAACAAGTTCCCTGTGAAATGTGATTGTGTACATTTTCAGTTCATTACAAGCTATTTGATGTTTTGAAATGACACTAAAGACAACAGGGATGGTTTACCTTCAGAGAGCTTCATTAAACATTGAGTAACCTGTGCAGGTTGAAATGCAAATAAATAAACTTAAATCAAGGAAATTTAAAGCTCTTCGGATGTTTTCGTTCATTCAAGACTTTGAGTTTTGCTCAGTTTTACTTACACACTCACACACAAGCACACACAGTGACATCAGTGGTGTTTTATATTTATTAGCTAGCCTTTGCCAAGTTTTGTGGGCATGTCCCAGTTTCTTTGGAGAGCTAACACACTTTTCATTGAATCTTGTATCGACAGAACAAACAGTAGTTCTTGTTTAAACTGCTGAGTGCAACTGAATGACTTGTCTTTTGAAAACAACAAAAAAATTGTGCCCCCTCATTTTGCAATCATGTGAAGTTCATTTGTCAAAGTTACCAGTTATATTTATATACTTTGAGCACAACGGTCCAAAAGGTTTTTAATGTGAGCTCATTGCATTTAATTATTAAATCGGCTCAGCATAGTTAGATATGCTGAGCTACATAGAATAAATAGAAAAAAACAACCAAAAAAAATCAGCTTAATCCATTATGCTTAAAACGGTTTAAAGTCCTGTCCTCCAAATGGTAAGCACATTACAATAATACAATAACAGATGAAGGAAAAAAACTAGTGTAATTGCAATTTAAAGCTTTAAAGGAATAAAAACTGAGACTGAATCTTCATGTTGCTCATAAAACATCTTTAAAACAGACCCCTCTCAGAAAAACCTATTGAAAATAGATCCTAACATTCAACTCTTGTCTAATATATCATCTGCCTCAAGGACCCACAGCTCTGTCCACTAAATCATACCACTGAGACTGGTGCCACTGTCTTCTTCCTTTTGCAATATGGTTGGCTTCCACTTTGCCTCAGGCAAATGAGCATGAGGAGGCGAGAGGGGGTTGGGGGACTCATTCATGTACTGACTACATTCAATAATGAATCAAAGGCCATTCTGTTGCTTATTCCATCGGCTGCTTTGATAAAAATGGTTCGGACTGATTTTAAAAGGGGATTCAGATTAACAATACACACATTGAGATTAAATAACAGTTGTGGGGGGGGGGGTTATTTTTATGGGATATTTAATATTCATGTTCTTAAGCTGTGCAAAAAATCCTTAAAAAGACAGTTCACTGTGACTGTATTTATGTCCTTTGGAGTTGTAGTTAATAACAATAGTACATTTAAAAACCAATTATAAAAGGTAAATGCATGTAGAGTGTGTGGGGGGACATAACAGTCAGGCACTCGCATGGTATTAAATCAAAGACGATCAAGAATATTACAGTAGAATTAAGTTATACTCTTTGAAATAGGATTATTGCTCACAGTCCTGTGTTTATGTATTGAACTGTGTAACTCTGTATGTCATGCCTGTCATGAATATCCCCCTGCAGCGATAAATTAAGTTTCCCGGCCTGAATTGAAAATTTAATTGTGGAATTAGGCCGGAAAATGTTTCCGATGCAAAATCATTAGCGAGCGGCCCTCCCCGCCTGTGGGCTGATATTGCTTTGTAAGGAGTCTTGGCTGTCCAGAGATCCGGGACCATATCTGCGTACCTGTGCCGAGTTGTGAATTGTCAGCAAAATGACAATAAAGATGATAAAATCTTGAGAAAGCTCTGTCTGGCAATCTGCTGAAAGGAAGGTCACTTGGCTCTGGATCAAAATTGATATTCTCCAATTTTCTCCTGGTGTCAGATTTATTTTCTATTTGATGAATTGTTACTGATCTGAATTACAGTTAAGATTATTAAGAAAGATTTCTAATTAGAGGCCATATATTGTCATAATCTTGGTAATCTTTCCAGTAGTGAAACCCAGACTAGAAATCCTGGTGAATATCTGACTAACCACAGTTTTGATGTTCTTTTCTGATAGTCTTTCCCCTAAAATTGGATTA
Source organism: Atherina boyeri (assembly GCA_029874935.1). Classification (NCBI taxonomy): domain Eukaryota; kingdom Metazoa; phylum Chordata; class Actinopteri; order Atheriniformes; family Atherinidae; genus Atherina; species Atherina boyeri. The sequence goes on along the minus strand of JAPMNP010672290.1, from coordinate 8,364 downwards.
AACTGTTTTTTTTCCAAATTGGATCAGCTTCCATGTTGAGCACTTTAACATATGTTTAGCTAAGTGTATTATACATGTAGTTTTGTTATCATTTAGATCTAAAACTTTCTTTTTCTTTTACTGTGGTCCCCTAAAACGTGTCAAAATGAAATTTTTGTCTTGGCTAAAGTTTAAAACTGCTGTAATCTTCTATATATTTTGCAGTGTTTTTTCAGTAATTCAACACAGCAAAGTAATCTCGCAGTTTGCCCACTAGGTTTAGCACAATAAGAAATTTGTGTTTGGGGGATAATTTCTTACAATGCTTTTTGGCAATAGAAGTAGCCTCAGTAGCAAGTGGAAGAACCATATAATCGGTTTGGTCACACACTGCTATTGGATGGCGTCCCATTCTTTAACCAGAATTTGTCACAAGTCAGCCAATGTAGTTGTGTTGGTCACTTTGGCACAAACAACTTGTCCAAGATGATCCCCAAGTCTTCCAGTACGGTTGAAGTCAGGACTGCAGGCCAGTCCATCCTCTCCAATCCCAAATTCTGTTGGTAGTCTCTGATAAACCCGGCTCTGTGAGGGCCAGAGTAATCATCTCGGAGGATAGTTTGTTCTCAGGCTGTGGAGATATGGGATTGTAACTGGTTGCATGATCTCATCTTGATATCTCTCTGCATTCAAGATAACCAGCATCGTTCTTCTAGAGAGCGAGATGCTAACCCAGTGTTTCTCAGTCATGGTCCTCGGGGTCCCCTGCCCTGCATGTTTTAGGGCAGGTCTATTCAATTCAGTCCTACGAGGGCCGCAGTCCTGCAGGTTTTCAATACACCGCTGCTCTAACACCTGTCTCCTATTACTGAGTGAGTGTGCAGAACTTTGTTGGCTGTCGGATCATTTCAATTTCAGTCTGTTTGAACAAGGTTGTATGGAAAACCTGCAGGACTGCGACCCTCATCAGACCAAATTGAATAGACCTGTTTTAGGGCATGTTCACATAAAACCGTTTGAATCAAAGTTGACGTTGATTGCTCACTTAATTTGTTTATAGAATGCTTGTGTGGACAAAAAACTAGTAAATGCAAAGTACTTTTGATACGCTTCAACTATCCGCTTGAAAAGGTGGTTTCAAGTCACTTCGAATGCTGTTCTTTAGTTGTGTGGATGCAAACCAAAAAGGTGGAAGGTGGCACATTAAAGCTACCCTTACCGATGTTGCATTGTTACACTTTTTTTGGAACAGGTTAAAATGCTATTAATAAGGTAATGGAACTCTGAAATACAAGACTGACCCACCAGGAATTAAGATAAACTATTATTCCATTCTCAAAATGTTCAATGAAAACTCCAACCAATCCTTGCAGTGTGGCACACCTTTAGGATTAGCCGAGGGACCTGCATGTCAGACGTTTGCTTTCACATTACATCCTGGGGGAAATTGGGGGCGGGGCTTTGGAATGAGGCGGGACTGCTGATGATCAAATAATTGTGCTGTGCTTTCTGAAATGGACCATCGGTGGGGGTAGCTTTAACTTTGTTTACCTACTTGAGTTGGGTGACTTCCTGTCAGTGAATATTGACCAATCACTGACAGCTCACTTCTTATGTAAATTGCGTCCCCATCTGACCGACTGGTGCATAATCGACTCAAGACATTATGTGGTCAAGGTCCAAATGCTAATTAGTTTTTCTCTGGCAGACAGAAATTAGCATTAAGTGCACATTTAGTGTGTATTATTGTGTCTGAACATGCCTTAGAGGTTTCCATACTTTAACACTTGTGACTTAAATGGATGGTTCCGTAGCAAATTTGCAAAGAACTTGATGAGCATTTCAGTTGGTCTGAATCTGATGTGCTGGAATTAGCAACATGCAGGGCATGTACATGGACTTATGCAGGAGTGTACAAACCTGTTTGTGCCATGGTTGTTGTTTACTCCAATGTAATGTTTTTCTTTTGTTTGGTTCTTAGGATTGTTAGTCTGCTTTCCGGCCGAGACCGGGGGTGATCTTTTTTTGTGTGTCAACAGGTGTAGCAGTTCGCTGCTTGGCGTATTGCTCCCTCATGTCTCTTGACTCCCCCTTTCTCTGTCAATCCCTGTCCACTCTGCATCTTCTCTTCATTCTGTCTTTACCTGTCAGGTCCGACAATACAATGTAGAGTTAATCTACAAACAAGCATAAAAAATAAATTAAAATAAAATGATATTAACTTGGATCAAGGGGGGGCTTATCGTTCATAAAGCTCCTCTTGGCAAAGCAAAATCTGTTCGGCACAACATACTGTAGCACACAGAACATCATTCTGCTGGCTTCGATGCTGAACAGGACAAGAGGGGAAAAAGGGGGGAAACAAGGGGCAGGGGTCCCCGTTGATCACGATTGAGAAACATTTCTTCAACCCCACAATTCAACACCCACAGGCAGAATCTGGCTGGACCACAGAGCATGATGTCCCTCCACATGTCTGGACCTCAGTGCACATGTCACCAGAGCAAACGGACCAGTAGGTGAGGGACAGTTGATGGCAAAGTAAGGTTTTGTAATTAGCGGATAAGATATATCAAGTTTTTTTTTTTTTTTTTAGCGTGTCTAACCCTCACACCTAACTATCCTGCTCATCCTTCTAAAAGAGAGAGTGTCTGTAAATATTTTAGATTGTACTACATTTGTTCAGTGATTATAGTGGTGCCGTTTTCAAGACCCATTAGGTTTGGATCCCTGAGAATAGGCCAGTGGGCTGAAATGCGTCGGTGTTTATTAAAAGTCATGATGACTTTGCCTTAAAAGTTAAAGGCATTTCAGTGCCTTAGTGTTTTTGATGGGTATCTGCTTTTGATGGATGGACGACCAGATAAGAAAGTGCAAAGGACAGTTTTTGTACTTCAGCAGCACAATTGCATCCTCAGTTCATCTCCTGAGTTTTGACCTTCTCTGCTGATGTGAACTCCTTACTGTGAATAAAAGTTTTGTAACCAAGCTTCACTGGTCTGTCTTTCCTGATTACATTATTAGTAGGATTTAGTTTTATCCAACAGAGGTTTGTTGGATCCTCCCAGTTGAAAGTTTCAGTTAATCAGCATTCAGTACCAGATACCACCAGATACAAGGCCTACTTTTGAAAGACTGTTTATCCATCTGCACTGAGTTCAAATTCAACGGCCGGGACTAAGACGAACACACTGATATCTCAATTTTGTTGAAAGAACAGTTTATACTTTTATAGAAACATGTTACCCTAATGCCACTCGTAAAGCCAGTTCTCTACAGAATTTTTATGAACACTGAGGGGTATGAACAAACATACTGTTTTGACATAATTCAAATAAAACAATTTGACATAAATTGATCTGAACTACTTTTATTTGCTCCATTGAATCACAGTTTATATCAAACATAAACAGCTAAAACATGCACACACCTGTAGTGTATCTTAACAGAGATAGGAACTCTATCAGGAATAATGATCAGAACTTGCTGAAAAAGTTTAGGTCGTAGCAAATGCAAGACAAGAGTCTCTGTGCATGTATGTGTGTGTTTTTATATGGGAGTGAACAAAAGATGGCACCCATCCTAAAGTTGAAGAAACATCATCTATCAGCTGGATCGTTAACCAGAAGATTTTGCAGCGTCTCGAGGATTGTGTTTTTCCAGTCCGTCGGTGCAAATTGTGCAAGAAGAAAAATCTGCTGTGATGTAGTTGGTTTAGGAAGGAAAATCTTTGGAGACATCCAGATGAATATTTCATTTCAGTTTGTGCAGGAAGCGCCAGAGTCAGATGATGCTTATGCAGTACAGGCTGAGTCTTCCAACAGAAAATATGCCATGATAAAAATATCCAAATTTTCCTGTTATCGTTAATTGTCTTTAAATGACAATTAAAGCTAATCGTCATCTATAAATTATAGATGTGGAGTAGAAAAGGTGAACTTCCTATTTGTAGGTCCTACCCATAATTCTCAGATGCAATCAATTAAATATTACTTACAGATGGATAACGGTAACTGTAATGTTGTAATAATAGTTGGTATACTTCAAACGCAACTATAAAGGTTTTTTTTTTGACAAAGTTGTATCTATTGGAAATTACTGCTTCCAACTCACATTTCATCACCTTTTCATCCATCTTTTTTATTTGTGTTTTTCATTTATCAAAGACTCTTCCACGGAATGTTTAAAGTCTGCATCATCAAACAGTCACAAGCGTCGTATGAACACTTCAAACCATTTGCAGTGTTTCATCTCTTCCCTCAGCCTGACAATCATCTCTGGAAGCAATAGGTCAGAATTGTGTAGGCTTTCATAATGATGTCTTTATAGAGCAGCTCTATCACTCTCTAAATATGGGAAGAGGGCAAGTCTTTTACAAATGTAGCTAGTTTTAAAAACTACACTTATATTGTTGGTAGGTTCTTTTGGAATATGTAGACTTCACCTTAAGATGTTATCCACTGAGAACAATGACATCTTGATAGTTTCCTCTTGAAACCCGATGTCATACAAACCAGCGTCCTGCAGGTTTTAGATTTTTCCCTGCTGCCACACACCTCATTCAAATTAATGAGTTATGAAAGATACAGTGTGCAAGAGACTGACATTGAATGATTCAAAATGGGCATGAAAATTACTTTGAAAGCCAAAAAAACTGTTGTGAATGTACGGAGGCTGCCAGTGGCCAAAATTCTCCGACATGAATATGCTTGAAACTGCAAGTGGATCCAATGTCCTAAGGTGCAGCTATGACTGCACTACAGGGAGCTACTTCAGAACTGTGTACATGTGTGCTGTTTTCTTCTATGTGCCTTTCTTAATGCTTTACTTATTCCAAACGGCGCTCTAGCACGTATCAAACAAAGCCTGTATTGCAGCTTTGAAGTTCAGATGGTTTCACTTCACACACAGTTGTTTGTCCATTTAGAGACCGAGTATTAAAAATGGTGGCACAGATATACATTTTGCGCAAAGCTTCGATATGTAGGGTAAACATAGCTCACTCAGCCCCGACTGCCGTGACAAATGGCCAAACTATCTTTTGGAAAATGAGTGACTGAAATGTAACAAAAGGTGCTTTTTTTTCTTTTCTTTTTTTGAAAAAAAAGAAAAAGGGAGAAATTTACAACAATCTTATTACACAGCTTGCACAACTTTCTCACATTTCATGTCTACAACTGTCCGATAATCGTTTTTTCCCAGGCACAGTATAAAGAGATTTCAGGTGAAAAATAGCTCGACAAAATGTGCACCATCTTCCGAATTTAGAGCAATTACTCCAGCACCAAACAAACCACAACCACCCAGTCCTCGTTGACTTCTAAGAGCGCGTTGTGTGAAAAGAGCCTGCACAGAGTGAAAGTCTGACTTCACTTCTCTACAGAATATTTTGACAGTAATTCTTCATTGGCCGTGAGGAGGTTGAGTAATCCATCATGTTCCGGTTTTCTTTAACATTTGTGGCTGCCGTTGCACGTGGAGGCTATTAAAGAGGGTAGAAATTGTTAAATAGCTAGTACCCAAGCAAAAATTCAAAGCCGCACACACGGGTGCGGTTTTTCATGAACATTAATTCGCTCCGCTCCCGAGACACTCTGTTTTCATTGGCATCCTGAGGTCTGACAGATCAGTTCAAATGGTTTTCTAATGAAATGTGGTGCACAGCGAGAGGTAATTGTGGCAGATGGAGTGACAGGATTAAGCTGAAATGTAGTGGATATTTTGCAACGAGGCACCTGCATCTCCAGATAGCATACTGTACTTGTCTAATGATGTCAGATTATATGGTAGCCAGGGAAACGAAGAAAAGACATGAGGAGAAATGGGAAAGGAAGTGTAATTTCCCCAACTGAGAGGGCTATGTGCAGCACGCCTGATTGAAAACGTGGCACGCACGCATTCTGGCTTGTTGAGTCTGTTGTTGAGAGGAGGCAGTTCTTGATGTTCTCGTGACTTTGCTGCTGTGTGGTCCGCACTGATGAGTGCCCCCTGTGGGTGTGTGGGGAATGAGGCAGGAGGGGAAGCAGGGATGCAAATAAATGAGGGGAAAGATGGCTGGTTAATGCCTGCCTCTTTCAGTGCCTGCATTCAACTACCATCAAAATAAATTTGATCACATAGTTGGGTTGCTTTGCTTTTGTTTATTCGTCTTAGAAATGAGTCAAACATGTCAAGAAAGCTAGAGGGACATAAGGAAGAGAGACTGGAAGATGGCGAAAGAGCAGGATAAATTATGCTATTTGGTTTATTCCCCCCTAATAAATCTAAAGCTATTTATCCAAATTGCACCAGTTTTAAATGCTTCAACAAAAGATTTTGTTCAAATATTTTTTCCCTGATTAAAATGACAGTTATGCCATCATTTACTGCATTTACTTCTGTTTTATCCCTTTTCTTCTTAGCATTGGTACAACTCTGCCAGCTAGCTTTGCACACCTTCCAAGGGAACAAACGTACACGGAGCCGAGCCGGCGCAAGGAAAAGGGAGTCGTCTGCAGGGAAACGGTGAGACGCAGTGACATGACTGTGCCAAATGTTTACAGGCGAGCTGACATAGTTAGAAAATGGAAAGGGCTGAAACGAGGCTGTCTCTCTCTTTACTCTTGGAGGAAGAGATAGGAAATCTAGGTCATTGCCACTGATGCATTGCAAAGCAAACTTCAAACAAACCTGGCCTTTAGCGTGATGGCTCTCCAAAGCTGTGTTACATGCCATCAGAGACTGATCGCCATTTTCTGCCAAAAGCTGCCACAAAGTGATGGATAGAGTTGTTCTTGATATGGGAAATAAACAGACAATGATGTCATGTTTCTGTCCATCATGGCCTCCATATGTAAACAAAAAATAATCATTCTGGATCTAGCTGGATGGCTAAGTACCTCTCCTTTAGTTGGACCACATTCAAGGCTTCTGTTTTACTGGCCTGAGCTTTTGCTCAGTCATGATAATAAGTTTAGCTTCAACTCATTTTTATCCTTGTTTCATGAAAATAGATGCAACAGCAAAAAGAATCACGATCTTGAAGTCTTTCAAACACAGTGACAAACACAAGCTGAGCTCTGAGTGATTTGACACTATTCATTAGTTTGTATGCAACAGAAAAAAAAGTTTCCATTAGAAACATGTGAGGCTAAATGAACCAAGACCTCATTAAAAGAACAAAAACATAGCCCTGTAGTTCAAAGGAATGTTTTTACCCAACCTTAGAGAATAATGTTTTATCATGCTACATTATGTAGGCTATAATTAATGGGAAAGTCACAGGTTGTTTATTCATTCTTATGTATAGGAAGGCTTTCTAAATTTTAGATTAATGGTTTGCATTGCTTTTTGCAAACATGAAGGCTGAGTGCTTTTCATGGAGGTACGTTAGCTTGAATAGTTGTTGCTGTGCAATCCAAGCATGATTGGAAATGAGTGAACTGAAAATCTCCATTATTCCTTTAATGGATTTTTCTTCGGACTGTCAAAACTGACCTGTTAATATAAATGTATGTTTTGACAATGCAAAAAATCAAGGGTTTCAAGCTGCTGTATTCTGACAGAACTGGTGAGTTTAGCTATTACAGGAAGGTATCCAGTTTATGATGCAACATTCAAACAAAGCACACATCACAAACTTTGCTAGTTAATGATTTTAATAAATATCAACCATTTTGATTCAAGGAGGTGTTTCCTTTTTCTCCAAATATTTCATGCTGAGCTTCATTAAAATAACAAAGTTAGAAATAAAGTACGTACCAAAACAAAACTATAGCTCTTCAGACTGAAATGATTGAAACAGCTGAAAATTCTCCACTCCAGAGCAGGGATAGCTCTGACCTTCAAAGTGTCTTCACTTTTTCTGAAATAACAAACGTTGATGTAAAGAGGATTGATTGTGACCCAATAATAACTTGACAAATGCCTTTTTCACTTCAGTCGGCCATTTGACTGACTCGAATGTTCATGAAGCTTTTAAAGGGACACACCACCATNGGACCATTAGCACCTAATGCTAATTGCTAATGGAAAAAAAAATTTTGAGGAAGCTGAAAAGAGAAGATTGGGACAACTTGAACAAAACCGAACAAAAGTGATTTTGGGAGAATCTTTCATGCAATGGCGCACATTGAAATGGGGGAAGGGGATAAAAACCAAGTTCCTTTTGGACAGGTAAGGTATACAAACAATGTGTGTCCTCAAGATGATGACTTGATGCAGTTTAATGATTTCAATGTGATTGCCTGTCGGCTGGCTGTGTTGGCGCGTCGTTTATTTCATGCTAAACAGTTTGTTTGATTGGGATTATGATTGGGATTATGGCTTGGTGAGACATTTTTTTTTATGCTACATTTAGGCTACACTTAAATGCTAATGCTAAGAAACTATAAAAAGCTTGTTAGC
>JAPMNP010672281.1:2974-26533 GCA_029874935.1 Atherina boyeri | reverse complement strand
GTGTATTTAGGGGTTGAAGGTGAAGATGGTATGTGAGGGTTTTTGATATCGTTTTAATAGTTGGCACTGGGAAAGAAAAGGTTTCAGGGCCAGTCTGGGGTTAGGTCAAGGTTTCCTCATGTGTATACGAGTGTGTGTAGTTTGGAGGGAGCATACCCTCAGGTTCTTTAGAGACATTGTGAGGCATTGAAAGTCTCACCCTGGGGGTGCTGAAGCACTAATTCTAATTATCACCAGATTACAGAGATAATGGGAGACCCTGCTGTCAAGAATCTAACACCTCTCTCTCAAACTGGTTCTCTACTGCTCTTTCTCCCTCATACATCCATTTTACAGCCCAGCAGTCACCAGGGTTGGTAAATGCTAGAGAAAGTGTTCAGAGAGAGAATGAGGTGCAGAGTGAGTAGTTTTTAGAGTATTAGAGAGGGAGAGTGGGTGAGGAGATTGAAAGAGGACCAGAATTGACAGGAGGGTGAATGTGAGTGAAAAGGAGTTAAAGAGAGCGTTAGAAAGATATAGAGAACGATTTAGTGATAAAGACAGACTGCTAGGTGAGAGGGATAGGTAAGTGCAATGGGGACAGAGGAGAGGAGACAGAGAAATATCCCACTTTTACCTTTCAGACCTAGTGCAAACATTCCTGTTTGGTGCTATTCAGCCAATCACATACTCAACCATGTGGGTTTTTTCAGTCTTTTTTTCAAAGCCAGTATCACAGAAATAGATGAAAAAGGCATGAAAACAAGCCGCTGCTATGAAAATTGCAAGCTTCTCATAAAATGACTAAGTTAAAGGTGATAAGTAGTTGTTTCTAATCAGAAGCTAAAATTAGCAAAAAAGCTCATGATTTGGTTCTTTTTGTCCATTTTGTACTATTGCTGCTTAATAAAGTTTGTTTAATGGTGGATAATGCTTGAAAGGAGATTTTTACAAATTCTGCTTTTCAATAACGTATATTTGTCTCAAAGCTTTGCAGGCAGTTTGTTGTTTATTACTGCTAGCACTGGATACTGTTGGCTTTGCTTCTTCTTCTTTTGGCTTTAAGGCAGTCTGAACACAACAGTGGCTTACATCCCACCTGGTGGAGTAAAAGTAACATAATGCAGTAAAGGAGGAGTCTGTCCCTAAATGATCATAGATGTTTTTCTTATCTACATAGCCATTTATATAACATTACAGACTTTGTTCAATTCTGTGTATACCTGTACTTGTACATGTACAGGGGCGACATCGGCCAATGATCGGAGGATAGGCGGTTTTATCCCTGCTACCGGCAATCTGTCGTTGTGTCCCTGGGCAAACACTTCATCCTCCTTGCCTACCAGTAAATACATTGTTGGTGCATGAATGAGTATGAGTGATGTATGAGTGATTGGTAGTGGTCAGAGGGGCCGATGGCGCAGAATGGCAGCCTCGCTTCTGTCAGTCTACCCCAGGGTAGCTGTGGCTAAGCTAGAACTAGCTAGCTTACCATCAATACGAAAGTACGAATGTGAGTGAATGAATAGTGCATTCAGTGATGTAAACTGTCTTTGGGCGTCTTGAAAAGCGCTATATAAAACTGATACATTATTATTATTATGTATTTTCTGATATTTCCAACACATTGTTTTTTTACTGTGAAGAACACCTGTTAATGTTACTGTCTTTATAGCTTTCCAATGTTAAAAAGTCAAAATACCCATCATGCATAAAGGTTGGGGACCAATGTTTGATTGAAAGGATTTTTTTTTAATTTGTAAAAAAAAAAAAAAAAGAAAAAAAAAATAATGGTTTCATTAGGCTGTAATGTACTTTTTGTATTGGCTTACACAAAAAATAGATATTCATGAAATATTTGTTCTTATTACTAAGAAATCATGTCAAACCATAAACATTTGAGGGCTGAATGCACTGTTTCTAAAGGTGGAGATAATTTGCATCATGTTCTTATAGATTATGAGAAGTAAGGTCAGGGTGTGTCTCCCTATGGAGCAGCAAGTGAACTGATTCTGTGCCAAATGGCCTACACCACACTGTTCTGCCAATCTGTTGGAGCTTGGCTCTAAAATGCACCTGCAGACATCCTGAGGCCTGTGGTGGGATGCTTTATCATTTCACTCCAAAGGATTTCTAACTTTCACTCTGTGATACATGATATTAATATATCAATTCATATTTGTACAATCCAAAACTAACTTTCTAAATTATTTTCTGCACAATTTGAAAACTTTTTAAAAATTGGTTCTGTATATGAGTGAGTGTGTTTGGTCTACTTTCTCCACTCTACAAAAAAGTACAGGACTTACAGTGAGGGCGATCATAAACAGAATTACTGAACACATAAAGTCAAATGTCAAGAGTTGTGCACTCACTTTAAATTACTCTTCATCACTCTGATGGATTTACTGGAAGGAAGAATCCTGTTTTTATTCTCAAATGAATCTGTTCAGGACTCTGATAGGGCCCATAAAGAATGACATATTTATCTTCGGGCTAGGTGGTTTGACAAGGACAGCCACAATGAGTTATTACAGTACACAGGATCGAGGCTTCATTGGAAACTTGGCTTCACTGCAGCTTTAGCAGAGCTTGGCTGTCCTACGTCCAAATAGCCAATTGTTAGCAGATAATTAATGTACTGTATATAGTGGATTTGTGCTCTTAAAAAAAAGTCCAAGTATTTTCTTTGAAATGCCACACTCTCAATTTGCAACCTCTGTGATTTCTTGCAGTACTACCCCAACAGTATTATCCCACTGTACACTTTATTCCCCCTCCTCCCTCAAGAACTTATTAGTAACAAGCACCATTAAAATTTATCAGCCACTGTTTTATTGCAACCTGTTCATAAATCGTATAGATGGGGGCAATATATAACTGTTTGTAGTTTATTATGAATCTTATATCGTTATTTTCCTTACGGGGCACAATTCTGTTGTCTGACCTTCTATAAATCAGCTCTTTTAATTAACTGAGCTGCAGAGCAACAACCAGTTGCATTTAGAGAATTAAATATTGAATATCTATGCATGCTATTGAAATTCCAGGTCCATTCAATATCCTGAAAATATCCTCCACTTTCCCGTATTAGACCAAAGCCGCACACAAGTCACTCAGTAGTATGCATATACATAACATCCTTCATACAGCAGGGAATTATATTCTGTGAAGTCAGTTTCTATCGCACTTATATTAATTTGTGAAGGATAAATGATTGCATTTTGTCAGATTGCACAGCCATTACGTTTTTTAAAGGGAATTTAAATTTCTCTTTCGTAGAAATAGGAACTAGTGAGACATTCTCTGACCAATTTATTCAAAATATTATTTTTAACTTCTATTTTAAATAAGCATTTAAATTGAGGTTATTTTTCAATCCCTAATGTGTCAATGAAAATAAAATAAATATTTAAAATGTTAGCTCTTAGTCTGCTGGAAATACAAGAGGTCTAGTTTTCAACACACAATACAGTATCTGTGCTGTCTTGCAATCAGCATGCCTTCATTAACCATTGTACGGTCACTTGTTTCGCCATATTCCCTGTACAGTACATAAACCTATAATTGCTGCCCCATAACTCCTCTCACAGCGAGTGAGGGAGCGGGAAATGGACTTTCCCATTGTGCCTCGCGCTTCAGAAGAATGGTACGTTTGTCATTTATGTATATATTTCAAAGGGCTGCTCCTGTAAAGCAATCCACTAGCATTCTTCCCTTCTGTGATTTGTTCTGTGGGACCGCTGTGTTGTCTGCTGTGGCATGTGGAGCTTGAGCTGGGGAGTTAAATGGATTAATTACCTTTAAGGTCCTTTTGCGTCTTTTATTTCACAGACAGACTCACTGGGGGCTTTTGAAATGCCCCGTACCCACCATTCCTAATGACATAATCACGTAATTAGGTGATTTTCAAATGGAATCGCCACATAAGTAGGGGGTTAATTTTCCTCCTGGCCTATTCATCTGATTTGCTGGGTCACCAGTTCCTACAGTGTCAGTTCAGAGGGAGACCAAAGGAGGTTACATGATATAAACCTACAAGTAAAACACAATATCTGGACCTGTACAGAACACAAATGATTTTATAGTGACTGTATTTGGTTATGAAATATGATATGTTAAATAATTGACCATAACTTTATAAAACACCAACTTTTAAATATTTGTGTACCTCTGGTTTTACAACACAGTGAGAAACAAAAAGAAAGAAGGTCCTGATATAAAATACAGTTGTTGATTAGGCTGATGAAGACCAAACAAATTATTTTCTGGCCATTTTTTTCCTAAGTTTGGCTCTCTTTTTTTAGTGTGAATGACAGTTGGTAAGCACAGATTAGCCAAGTCTTTATGGTCTGTCAGCAATGTGTGCCAAAAGAAAACCCCTACTGTACCCCAATAAAACTTTTTTTTTTTTCTAAATCAACAGTCAATGCAGAGAAAAGTGAATAGACAGGATATCCCATTTCTTGGAGCACAGTATCCTGGCTCAGCATCAACCTCGATCAATAGAAAGAGAGGAAGAGGAAAAGCCTAGTTTCCAGAGCAACAAATCTCAAATAAAGATTTCCCCCATTCTTGGAAATTCTGTGGTGACACGGCTGAAATGCTCTCCTCATTGACTCCAAACACAGGTCCATTGCTCACGAACACTTGGGCCAGCCTGGAGCATTCTAATATGTGATGTGAAACAAGAAGGTATCCTTTCATTCAGTCCACTGTGGGCTTTCGTGAGAACAATCAACAGCCCTCCACAGCAAGGAGGCGTGAGGAGCAATTCCTGTCTCCTCTCAGCCACAGGAGGAGAAGAAATCAGATAATTAAATGTGAGAAACAGCATAGAAAGAGAAAAAGGGGATGGACCTTTATGCACGGCTACCTTCTTGAGGCTACCTGCTCAGGCGTGGCGCTAGCTAGCGAGTGAGCAAGCTAGCCATGGTGGTACATAGCAAGGGCCCTGCAGCGGGGAAACGATAACGGAGCGGACCGTGACAAAAACGACTGCAAAGCCCCTCAATGCTCCACCTGGCAAACACAGACGGTTGTCAGGGACCGGCAATTCAGGCATGTCCTCTTCAAGTGGCACCACGTCCATCAGAGCCCGTTCTCAATGGGCCCTCTTGCTGTTTGCCTGGCCTGAGCTCCAATGATATGCCTCACTCCCCTTCGAAACTCCATAGACTGGTTTCACTGTCAGAGCAATGGGAGGAGAGGTGTTGAGTTGCAGCTATTGTTGGAGACAGATAATGGGAGCGAGAGGAAAGTGTTAAAAATGATTGTGTCTCTGTTGGGGCTCAGTGTTGAGATCTGTGGACTGAATCACATCATAATAAGGAAGTGAAGCGAAGCAGGTCCCTTCTTTTATTCTCCTTCAACAAGGCATAACATGGCGGCCATGTTTTGGTCTTCTGGCCAAATATGTGGAAACGGAGAGGTCATCTGAGAAAGTTGAGCAAATAAACTGGTGAGGAAAATGTTGCAATATCGTATTTTTACACAACTATTACCAATGTGATTTAAACCAATTTGGTGAGTGATTCTAAAAAAAATAACTTAACATTGATTAATTGGATTTGAATCGATATATTTAAGTGATCCTTTTTAAACCCTTTTAGTTTCACTCTGTTTCTTCAATAAACATGTGATTTAAAGTTAAACAACAGATCAGCCTCTTTTCCAAATGCAATTGTTTATGAGTAAATGGCTGGGGATTGATAATGTTTCTGTTATCTTTTGTGATCTGGGCATTATTATTGCAAATTAATTGCTCCTCTACTAGAAATAAATATCCCCAATCTGCTGTATTTGTGTGTGTTTCTTGTGTTTGTGTGCACTGCATTTGCTTCTGGGTCTCATATGAATACAAATACCCCTGTTGAGGGTCAGTGAGAGGAGAGCTTTCTTCACTCTATTGACTGAAAATCTAGTTGTCTCATCTCTCTAAGCAGATGTCTTTCCCCAAGCATCTGTTTGTATTAGTACTGTAATTGCTGGTGATAATAAGCCCATTGATTCAGTATCTAAGGAAATAGTCAATCAGGGCAGCCCATTCGTCTTACTTTTCTTGACAGTTTTCCCCTCTAGCTAAACAGACAGTGCCAGGGCCTGGGCTTTGTTGACTGGATTGGAAAAGCAGACTGTGGTTGGTTGGGAATAGCTAGCCTGTCGACTCTGAGTGACTGATGGGGCCGTTGCAAACACACCGGTGACCCAATGGCCCTTACAGGAGGCCCAGGGTGATAGATGTGTTGATTTGTTTATAGAAGACTGAGCCCATCCTCTGTTTTTTCTCTCCTCTCTCTGTCTTAAACTTTATCCATTTGCTGCTGCTCTATATCATTGGTTATATATATTTTTCCCTTCAACCCTTTGCTCCTTTCTTCATCCCTGTTACTTCTTAGTGTTTATTGTTAATCGCTTTTAATGATTTGCTAAGTTGTAAAATGATGAGACAATTAATAATAACAAGCTATCTTCAGCAATCTGTGCATCTGAAATGTGTGAGATCAATCAAATACACACCCGTGTATACCACTATCTCTATTTCCCCTTGAATTATAGTACTATAGTACTTGCATAATTAAAGTGATAGATGATTTTCACACATATGAGTTGCATTTGCTTCAGTTTACCAGAAAAGAAACAAATGTGTTACTTTTACATCTCACATTTTAACCAAAACATCTTGAGCTAAGTTAATGTCTCAAGTAACAATATCCTATTCTGTTAGTAAAATTAAAAAACCTGTTAACATTCAGGTTCAGACTGTGAACACATTATCAGGCCTGCAGTAAATGTAGTCTCATTAGTTTCCCTCCATAAACCAGTAGCAATCTGAAAGGTGAGTGAATTCTAAATACCTTCAAAGGGTGGACTGAGAGTGAAAGTGAACCATGTCCTGCCTAGTTAATAATTGTCCCATTCAATGCGCAATGTGTCCAGCTCTACGACTTCAGAAGCTGTAATTCTGTCAGAAATAAATCACGGAGAGCTGCTTAAACTAAATGTGTTCATTGGTTGGGGTTAAAGGTCAGAGCCACCCATTACTCTGTACTGCCAACGGATCATTATTGCCATGTCAATGATGTTACAAATGAGACTTTGTGATGAATCTTTTCCCACGACTTCAAACAAACTGGTGCTTCTAAATAAGCACTTTGTTTAAGATGTACAATTTAAACTGTCCTACTCCATTCAGTGTCGTCTACAATCTGTGGTTTAAAAGTCAAAACTGTGACAAGGAGTTGTTACCAGAAACAAACTGCCACAAGTGCCTTTGTAATCCGGTTGGATTAAAAAAAAAAAAAAAAAAAATCAATTACAAAAAAAATGCCATTGCTTCTTTTGAATGTTTGTTGAGGTATAAAGGCAAACAAACACAGAGATAGAGAAAAAATAAAGGCTAATGCAGTTTCCCATATGAGCTAATGCACATCTCCATATATACATATGTTACAAGAGGTGAAGAAAGAGGAGAGAGTTAGATTCTTTACGGCCTGTCACAGGCCTGTCACAGCATCAGAAGCGAGTTTACGGTGAGCGTGTCTTATTATGCACGGCATCTGAAAACTGCAGTAAATTAGCAAAACATATGGTGACTTAATGATATCAATGAAGCGGCCATGAGGGCTGCCTAGGAGCAACTAATCTGTTAGATGCAGAGCGGTGTTGCTCGCTGTGCCCCACTGTTTCCCTCTGACTGATAGAACAAGCCAACGCTACGTCCATTAAGATCAATACGCCAGCCATTATGATTGTAAAAAGCACATTTACCAGGGTTGTCAGGCTCATTACTGCAAGCAGATGGCAGCCCTTGCACTTACAATTCTAGACAAGGAAAGCAGTGACAAGACTTGAAATTAGAATCTATAGCGCTTATCTATGGCCTGTTGGTTCAGTGGACATACAAAAGCAATGCTAACCACAAGTTGGTGAGTATTGGACTGGATCTCTGAGCACAGGTAATGCACAGCTTTGTTGTGCAAATACTGAATGCATTCTTTGATATACTTTGTAATTCCTTCAAGGCCAAAATACTCTCAGCCTATGCTATGTGATTTTTGGGATTGAGAGTTATTGCGGTAGTATTGTTTGACATCACACTAAGTACTAAAGGTCATCTGCACTTCTTCAGTGTTGTTTGCATTGATACTACTTTTAAAAAAAATTCAAAATCCCTTTGGTTATCAGTGTTTTTTTTTCTTCTCATCAGTTCAGATGTGGTTTCAGTATAAGACAGTTGACAGTGAAACTCATATCCAAGGACACAAACCAATAGATTACTTTCTACCATGAGACAGTATTGGGTGGTAAGTGACTTGTGTAAGCTGCTCTTGAGGCAAGGGGTCTAAGAGCAGAGATCAGAGTTGGCTTGAAAATGTCAACTGGGCTTGCTGTTACAATCAACAAAACCTGATTGTGTTTTACAAACGTTTTCTTTTTTTGGCAAGAAGAATAGATGATACTCCATGACCAGACAGAGAAGAGGGCTATAGTGTTGTAGAAGGTAAGATGCAAAGTTTGGATATAACAATGTTTAAAGTATTAATCAGACATAAGTTTGTATTGTGTGAAGGTCTAGGGCATAATTAGGATTGTTTCCAGGTAGTCCATTTCTAGATCTTCAGATATGAACCTTTGGACCCTTGGTGATTTTTCAATAAAAACACACCCCTTAAAAGTTAGTTGCATTATGTGTAATCCCTTCCAGATATGTTATTTGGACTGACTCAGACCCAAAGCATACTTCTGCCTTTTTAATGAATATTTCCCCAGCTGGTCACTGAAGACCCTTAAACATTGTTTCTGAAACACAGCAGTAAGAGTTTATTTTTCATGTTTTCTTCTTCTTTCTTCTTCTTCTCTTTTAATAACAGCTTCATGTCTTTGCAGTAGATTGGTCCACTGTTCTCTGCATTATATAAAAGATTACTGTCATCTTCCTCACTGAGTACAGCAAGTATGCACAAGTATGCACACACAAACTGTTGTGTTAAAGAATCCAACACTCTACGTGTGAAGCAGCTGGATTCAAGGAGAGATGCAAGTTCATAATGCTAATGATGATGGCATCCATCTTGTCAGGCTCCAGTCTATACATTGGTGGCCAAAACACTACCGGTTGGTCTAATCAGCGTCCCGTACTGGCGGCTGCAGGCAGGTTTCAGGTGTGCCAAAAGTAAAAAAGAAAAGAAAAGACAGCTCCTATTCACTGAGTCGCCTTATTTTCAAGCTGCGTTGATCTGATTGGTTGATGTTCAGTCATGACTACAATAGACAGAAGTTTCACTAGACTGCCTGCGGAAGTTTCTAGAAAGAACCTGGCATTTTCTTAACCAAACTATCAAAACATGGAGCTTGCAGGTTAACTGTGTCTGGTCATGTCTAGGGTTTGACTACTACTGACCAATTGCTGTCACTACTAAAATATTTTTTCTTGTATTAGTATATATCTCTTACAGTGAGTATATTGTGCATAATGATTAGTAATAATCAAGTAAAAGATATACAACCTAGTCTCACCAAAAACTGAGATAGTAATTATTTATGCACATGTGCAGTACATACAGTAACAACACTGTGTCACATGACAGGAACTCCAATCAATGAAGATATAACTTTGATGCCCTGCGTATATATTTTTTAACCTAATTCTATATTTTGAACACCTAAACCGAACCATGCATATTAATTCTAAATATACATCTACATATAATTCCTTTCTGTAATCATAAATAAATGGGAGTGAAGTAAATAAGTAAGTAATTACAGAAAGTACAGCAGAAAAGTAAAAGCACTTGAAAAAAATTGTAAAGATTTGAATCAGTAATCTCTTGCTTGAAGGTCGCTGGTTTCACACCTTTCAAAAAAACGAGCCTTTCTGTGTACATGGAGTTTTGGTCCTAATTAAGGGGGGGACTGTTGACATCATTATATCATGTTGCAGCAGGAGTGGACACATGAGTTGTGATGGGGCAATTTAGCCTCACAGTAGAGAACAGAGGAAGATAAAACAAAGCTTCGAATTTTTTGGAGTATTTAATATGAGATTTCCTCTTATTTTCTTCAGGACTTCATGATGAGTTTAATATGAGGTCACTCTTAAATGTTAGATAAGAGAATCAGAAATTAGAATAAAATGAGGTGTCATGTTGAAGGTGTGAACACTAAACAGTGGACTTTATATTTAGAAAAGTATTACTTGAGGAATTAGACTGCGCCACAAAGCCATGTGGACCATCAGTTACCTTACTGACATCACTGCAGTAGAACACAATGGCTCGAACTATTTGTATGCTTGTTTAATCCAAGTATAGTAACTTCCATCAAGGTTATGTATACTGAGCCAAAGGATGAAGAAAATACATGAAATACTGCACAGGAAATACTCCAAAGCCTTTGATCAGGAAATCTGTTCTGACATTCAGAGAAAGTTCACTCCAGCATCTCAGTTTCCCTTTAAGGAGGAAGTCATGCTCTGTTCTTGTTCATCCTGCTCTCTTTCTCTCTCCCCCTAGACACTCCAAATAAATGGCTAAAAAGAGATCTACTTAAAGCTGTCAGAGAGTGTCAGAGCCAACAGCCGGGCCATTCCGCACGACCTACTCCCTGACCCTCTCTTTTCAGGGGTCACTTGTAGGCTGGCTCTGGTGGGAGTGCGGGGTAGTCATGCACTGAATGACAATGTATAAACATATGAATCGCCGCCACTCGGTTGCTCCATTTCAACAGTCGCTGAGGAGCAGTATGTGAGATTGCAGCACGGCCTGAATTTATTGCGAATCCATGCGCCTTTGCCGGAAACATTCAAGTTTGGTTAATGAAACTTTGAAACAAATTAGACTATTTAATTGTAAAGTGTACTTCATTTTTACTTGTGGCGATGACATGTGGATGAGTTAGTTTCATATCCTTGAAATCTTGAAAGAGAAACAGAAACATAAGTGAGTAACAATTCTTAAAGACTAATTATTGATGTGACCTGCTGAACTGACAAGATGCTTAAAGTGCATATTTTCTATTTGAATGCAGTCCTGATTTTACCCCTCACTAAGCCAGACACATAAAGTCCATAATTGGCAGAGATATTAGCCCATAATTACTGACCTCCTCTCATAAGAGATTTTGAAAATTCTCCAAGTTAATATGGCACAAATGGTAAATTATTCCATTGCTTTGTGTTAATCATGACAGTGGAGTCATAAGGGCTCGGCCCCAAAGCTAAGTTTTAACATTAATGCCTTACCTCTCATCAATATTAAAAGGAGCCTTTAGTAAGAGGATGGTGTATGTGTGTGGGTGAGTCTTAAAGAGGGAAAAAGGGAGAAGTGAAAACGACTCAGATGCTCAATAAGAACATGGCAGTAAACTACATCCCCATGGCTAGTAGTGTTGAGATACTCATGCTACATTTGTTATGTTCATGCTGATTGGTCAGTGTTTTTAAAAAAAAAATTTTTTTTGTAAAGTTCTAATAGTTTTCTTTGTCTATATGTAACTATATTTTCATGCAGCAGCCTTTAATTACAGACTCTGGCAGTGCTTAATTTCATGTAGGCTAAACTACTTTGATCCTTAACCTGAATCAAAAAGCAAAAAAATCATCACTATCATTCCTGAAGAAGGTCTCTGACCGAAAGCTCGAATAAACAGCATTCATTTTGCAGATTGAAGTGTGCAGATTTTTCTCTTTTCTCGATCCTAGACCTGAATAAAATGTCAGGTAATGGATCTTAGTTATGTTAATAAAGGGAAAGAAAAACATGCAACAAGATGATAATAGTCAGATGAAAGAGAAAAGAAGATAGGGTTGAAGAAAAAAGAACGAAAGGAGAAGATGCCGGTTGGCCACGAGTGAGGGGGCCTGAGTTTGACAGATGCTTTCAGTGATGACCATCTGCCCCGAACAGCAGAGGTGCTGAACTGCAGGTTTTAGACTTGCTCCTTCCAACAGCTCCAAATGAAGCAAAGGAGGGGACCTCTGGACAAAAGGTTGTGCTGAGAGAGGATAGAGGGGCCACGCCACTGCTGTACAACTTTAATTTATGATGGATGAGATTGGAGGAAAGGTCAGGTGGTGATAAATATGAGAGCGTTTGTCCCAGGAGGTCATCAATTATGCTGCGGATTCTAACTTTCGATCTTGCGGGCGAAATGGATCTCTTCTTTGTAAGAAAACTATCTCTCAGAAAATTGGAGTGTATTAATCAAATTGGCGAGGAAGTGGGTGAGGAGTGTGAGTGGGGGGGCATATCATCTAGAATCTGAGCCGTGATCCGTATCTGAGTAGGGGTCTCATGCTGTGTTTTGATGCACAACTGCTTCCCCAAATAGCATTACAAGGTACAGGGGTATGTCTCCTGAACCAAGACTGAGTTCGCCATTGATTTACACAACCCTTCTTAATGGCAATCTGAGTGCACGTTAGCCTCATTCCTGTAATGTACAGAGTGGCAAAAAACACACCTAAAATATAAAAGAAGAGCTCAAGACAAGAAAACTAAAACTATTATCAAAATATACAAAAGTTTACATGTTATTATTATTTTTTAAGATTATTATATTATTGGATGTGTGTAAATGATTCTTAGAGGGGAAAACAAAACAAAGAAAAGTGATGCAGCATTTGTAAACAACACCCACTTTTCTTTTGTTTATACTTTTACCTTCTTTGTGCCACAAACTCAGATCAGTGAAATTAAACAATTAAATGACTTCACTGTTGGGATTGTACAGTTTGATGCTGAGAGTTATTTTCTTCTTTTTTTTAAGGAGTGATTCAAAATAAATCTACCAAGAAATACTAAACATATGGAGAAGCCCATGGCTGTTTATTGAAAGCATTGCTTTAAACAGAGAGAAGCTACAGATGAAGGAAGATGGCTTTTTCTTTTGGGTAATTGATTTAAACAACCAAGGTCACAACTGGAAAATGTTTTAAATTGTGTTAATTAAATCAGTTTTATAGCCTTGTTAAATGTCAACAGCGTCCAAACGGAACAAAGATGACATGAATAAAGTTTAAGCATTTATACATCACTCAGCCCTTAACAGCCTTTATTTCTTTGAAACCTCTTGGAGAAATAGGTTAAATTCCGTCCCAAGGTAATGAAATACAGAAGTCTCTTCTTAAAAGCACCAAAAGGAACAACAATAAGATCACAGTAGCTGACCTTTGACCAAGGCCGCCGTCCTTTTATCATCCCAGTCCTTCCCCTTTTCTTCCCCATGGCAAAAAACTGCTGCTCCAGGAAAAGTTATTAGCCTCCCTCTATTGTTTCACAAACGCAGCCCCGTAATGTAAAAAAGATTGCAATGATTATGGGACAAACTGAAGAAAAAGGAAACAAAAACGAAAGAAAGGGAGAAAAAGAAGATATGGGTTGATGGGACTGGAGTAAAAGTCCTAATTCTTTCTTCCTTGTGGTGTATATCAAGCCAGAGCTGAAGGGGTAATGGTCTTTTTATTCAGCTGACAAGAAGCCAGGATGTCAAGCTCTCTTCCAATCGATGGGTCTCCATTGTCTCCTTGCTGGCCCACATGGACCAAAAAAACCCTTACTTGAATTATCTACTACAGCTCCAAACAGCTGTTTTTAACACAGTTGAAAAGATAAAGCAATATATTAGTAGGGCCTATGTAGCTGTGGTGACCCCAATGAAAATGAATTACCCTTATGCCACCACTATTTCCAGCCCCCAGCAGTATTATGGGTTTCTAATTGCACCCCCCTTTGTGCTTAGTGTGCAAATGGTTCATTCATTCTATTTAAATAAACCAGAATGTGGATCATAGGGGCTTTTAGTAGGTTGTGCTATAATATGACTAAATAAACAGATTTTTAGTTAAAAAAAACAAACAAAAAACAAGTCAATGTGATCTGATTAGTAATTGTTTATATATATATCTATATCTATATCTCTCTCTATATATATATAGATATAGATAGATAGATATAGATAGATATATATGAAAAGAACTAATTCTAAAAATAAGAGGTGCAATTGGGATAATATATGTCATTTACAATTTTCCAAAAGGTCAAACCACCAGTTTATGTTGCCACTTTTGGGAGGAAGGCAATGTGGAGGGGTATCAGACACACAACAATTGCTGTCCCCTTTTCCAGAATAATATTGAGTGATTCACTTTTAATTGCTTATCTCACTTTCCCACCTGCCCAAGTCTTTGTTTGTGGGGACGCATCTTGGTTGTTGGAAGCCCCACAAGAAAACTAACAAAAACAGTTGTTAAAACCCCCCAGGTCAACATTCATATTTATTATGTGACTTACGACCACAATAAACACCCTCTGTGAAAACCTGAGAGACAAGTGCCACATAAAGATACCACATAAAAGATTAACAACCAGAAATCCTTCCAGTCAGTCATGCGCTTGAAGCAGGCGTGTGAGGTATTGGGCCGGCTGTGATGGTCACCAACCCTACCCCCCACCTCCAATCAGCAAAAAGAGTGTAGGAGATGGTGCATTGAGGGGCTCCACTCTAGCCTCCCATGTCCCAGGGTGTGGTGTAGGGGTCTTCTAAATGTGCCATGTCGTATTGATCCATATGAACCTTAGAAAAAAATAGAAAAAAAATAGCCAGACTAGCACTCACACTACACCCCAGCTGAGTAAGGGCTATTGCTGCACCACAAAGCAAATCAATTGTCTCCGTATGAAACAATGTGTCTTCCACATCACAATATCAGTGTTTTCATTTCTCCTTATTCAACTTTGTGAAATCTTGTGGAAGCAAAATGTGGCTTGAGGAAAACCAGGAAAGGATAGGCATCAAACATAATTTAAAGCAAGACAAATCTTAAAATTGTTCACGTGAAGTACATGTAAATTGGAGTTCCTTCCACAGTTTGAAATGTTCTTGGCTAATTATTTTGGCTAAAATGACAAACTTATTAAAAATTAAAATGGAGCTTGGCAATACCACACAGTCGTGTGGACTCTGTGTTTTTTTTTGCATAATATGTATGACTAAGAGGGATTTGAGAATGATTAGCACTTAATTTGTTGCCAGCTGTGCCTCATGAAATCAATTTAGCTGACATTTTGAACTTTAACCAAAACCATGTATGCTCAAAATTAGCAAGTCAGTAATGTCCCATTCTGTGCATGCTCCCTTTCAGGAATTTGGGATTGGTTTTCACTAAAATGCCATACCTTAGCTCAAGTAGCTTGCAAAATTACAGTTTTACATACGCGAGCTGAGCAAAAAAAATTCCCACAAAAATGGCAGTCAAAATTACTTCTTTTTGAAAAGCTAAATAATAAAAAAAACGGTGTCTGCAGGAAAACTTGGTTGACCTCAACATTTTTATACACAGTTTGTTATCATATTGGTCCAACACGTATGAGATACAACCATGGCTCTGGTCGCTGTGCTATCTAACAAGTTTATTTCAAGTGAGGGAAACGGCGATAGCAAATAATGAAAAATAAGACTGTTTTTAAAAACTGCATGTCTGCTTTGGAATTTTAAGCGCACAGGTTCACAATGTCGTCCTCGTACTTGGGCTGTGCAATGTGAGCAAAAGCTGGAAGGAACAAAAAAAAAAAAAGAAACTCACTGCACTCGGTTTTTCTGAAAGCTAATATGTGACCCACTGATGAAAAGTTCTTCCTTCGGAATTAAGTTGAATGTCCAGCGTTATCTCCCTGTTGGAATTTCTCTTATCACCCAGAGGGAAGCGAGTGACAGATTGATGCAAGTTCTTACCTGAGCCTCCCCACGTACCTTCTATATGTATCCTGCAATGGACAGATACTGTTAGTGCACCTCGCTATTTTATACTTAGACCTCTCAAAAGCTGTTGAGAGATGAGGGTAAGAGAGATAGTCTCGGGCATCTGTGTGCTTGGGTGGGAGGAGGATTTGGTTTCAAGAGATGTGGGGCTTTTGTCTGCGCAACTAAATTATATTGTTGCCCAACATACATCTGTATTAAAGGAATTAAAGCAACATATTACATGTTTTATTAGAGTTTGTAACTTTTTTTGTCTTGTTTGTCTTTCAGCCCATTTTTCTTCTGCTGTTTGCACTCAGCTAGTTCAAATAAATCTGAACAAAATATACTTTTGCAAAGAAAGTACTGAGGCGCAAGCTGCAGTGCATGAAGACCTCACTATGTAGGCGCTTTTTTTAAAGGAGTAATTTATGTGTAACTTCTTTATATTTACTTTGTTCTCCTGATTAGAAACATAACTTTTTTATTTGTCACTTTTAACAGAATGAAGTTGAGTGGAAATATTAGAAACACTTGGTAGAATACACAATCTGATATTGTGGAACACAACCGTCACCAACTATGGCCTCAGTGTGGAAACATTTAGTTGAATGATTAGCTTATTGGCAAAGTCAACCGAAACTGAAGCTTTGCAAAAACATGTGCATTCATAATACAGCTGGTAGTGTTAAACTACAGCAGGAACAGACTTCTTTTATAAACAATAGCCCTTCTGTTTTTTAAAACCATAAACACAACATTATATATAATGTATGATTCTCAAGTTAATGAAATTACAATCTGTTTAAATTCACAATGAGCCACTAAAATGTATTGAGAGTGATTTTTTTTTTACTTTGGTTGACATTTTGATATCCTCAAATTATCATAATAGTGGGAAGAGCTGCAGACGGCGTCATGGCAAACACACAAGTACACACGCAAAACATTTGATAGGGTACAACAATCTTAAAATGCCAGTAAATGACTGAAGTATTACAGTAGATTTACATGTAATAGTAGCACTGTATCAAGTGATATCAGTGTTAGTCCTAAATTCAGCTACAATAACATGAGTTCAAGTATGAAAGTGGTCTTTGCCAGACCTACACCTGTAGTTCCAAACTTAAAGAAGAAGCACACATACGAATTCATGGAAGCTGTAAATGAAGTCAGTTGAGCCTTTGATAATCCATTAAAGCATTAACAGCAGAAGCTATTTGCTCCCTGAATAAAACAAATGAACTAAAACACATTTCTAAAGCCAAACAGCTACATATTTGCTGGTGAAACTGCTTCAAATTGATTGCTTTCATCCCCAGGTTGCAGAAACTTAAGATGTGTCTGTCATCCACTTTAAGATGCACTTAAATTGGCTGTGGGTAACGCTTGATTAGTCAGCCTGCCAGAGCAGCTTCAGACAGCTTTATTCACTTCTAGAAGTGCTGACTGCAGGCCCCTGAACCAGGACCACCAATTACTGTATGAAAGGTTATGATCCGAGATCAGTATTTCTGTTTGAAGATGCTTTGGGAGTCTGGATTATGACAGTTAAGGTCTCCTTGTCTACAGGTAATTTTAAAACCTTTGTTGAGCTGTGACAAGAGTTAAACTTATGACTTGTACATTATGTGATTCAACCTTTTTTTTAAATAGTGTAATAACTTTGAAGCTTGTAGTCAGTGAATCGGGCATAGTTTTTTTTTTCTTTTTTTTGTAATTACAGAATTTTAGCGTGTGTAGACATTTGTGATATTTGAGAAAAACCTGCATTAACATTGATCAAGACTTGACATCCTGACAGTATATCTTAAACCACACTGCAGTGAGCACTTATGATGACCTCTGACCTTAAACTAGTCCGAGGAGATCAGAACAGCGGAATACATCTAAAGCCGGGGTGCTGAAGTGGAATCCTTTTGCTGAGCTATCGGAAGAATCTGCCTTCCTCTGCATACCAAGACGCGGCTTACGCTCCGCCAATAATCTGCACCTGGACAGTGTTGTTCTACTTGTGGGCTTATCTGAAAAGTCATACATTTTATCATTCACCAGGTGCAGCTAGGACATGGTTTAAGGCAGACAGTCTCTTTTTATCAAAACAGTATATCTGTGTGTCTGATGCCAGGGATTCAGGAGGGAAATGACGGCATTGGGACCTGGTGCAATGGATACTGTTCGGTCTGTCATAATGAACACAAAGAATCAGTTTCAAAGTAATTATGTTCAGATTTTTAGGAGCAGTTTAACAGTGAGGTTAAATGGTTATAGAAATGGAAATTTAAAGGAGCAGTCTTGTTTTATTACAAATGATTGATCACTCCACAAATAGATATTTTTTTAGCAACTTTTGCTTGAAAATGATGTCAAACCTCTTCAGTGTTGGATCTTTTTTCCCCATGTTGATGGATCATCTGTCTGGATAACATTAAGAGTGCACTGTTTATTCCCATAAACAGATATTCCAGTGAATCTTATAGTTGTCTCTTGGGCTGAGAGGGAGAAGGAGGGAAGACAGAAAAGCAGGACTCTATCAGGTGATGTATTACCCTGTAGGCATTGTAATTTGTTATATAAGCTTCATGTAAGCTCAGCAGCAAGATTAAAGACCTCCAGTTCAGTGTATCAGTCACCCGTCAACTGCTGGGTCAATTTCCCTTTAACCCTTGTTTTGTGGTTCATAACCCTCTTACAAATATGACACTGTCAATCAAAACGCTGTGGCCGAGCTTTTTCTGACTGCACTGGTTTTTCTCTTTTGCCTTCTCATCCACAATTCCAAAAAAAAATATGGCAAAATCTTAAGCTCAAAGCATTGGTCATACATTTTTTAGACATATTTTTTCAACACTACACTCAGTGTAGGTTTAAATGTGATGAATTTTAATTCTAAATCCCATGAATTAATACTGCTTTTGACATGCCATGCATTCAGTGTGTTGGTGGTTTGCCTCCCAGTCAGTTTTTCTTCCTGGATTTGGGGAACAGGCATCTTGAGAGGCTTACTAGTCATTAGCAGGCAGCAGACAGTGGATGCATTACAGACTGTGACATAAATGACTAAATGAATCAGCACATCTATTAAAGGGTGTGTTCCCTTCATGGTGCCGTGATACGATAAGCCCATATTTTGTTTTGAATCCTAATGACTGGCGTAGGTGTGCATTCATCATGGATTATTGGGGACTTAATTTAATTGAGCCGAAGCGATCGCCTGTAAATCACATTACACTGTCATTTCTCTTTACACCGAGGAGACAAAAGCCCCCGCTGGCTGTGACTTGACAAGACACCAAGGTGGGTGTTCCAGCAGGCAGTTATATTCCACCAAAAGAAAGATGGAGTTACGAGGATTAGAGCTGTGTATTTATAATTCAAAATAACCTCTTTGAATATCAATAATGGAAATGACTGTGCACACAATGAGAGCTGTTATAATGTTTGATTGTTGTCGCTGGATATCAGCTCAAGCTGCCGTTGTAGCTCTTTGTCTAAATCCAGTTAGCATGGTGATAAACTGGGGTCTGACGGTGTTTACTCTGGAGCTGCGGCAGTGCGGCGGGAGGAATGCTCTTATCACTTTTATTGCCAAAGCTTCACACACTCTTGGTTAACAAACTGCATGTGAAAATGAGAGCTGACAGTGCTCAGCCCCCCTCGGGTGCCGGCAGCTTCATTCCCACAGCTAATGTCCGTCAGTATTCCTCATTATTCAAATGAGGGAAATGTGATTTTGTCAGACAGAAAGAGCTGAGTGTTGGTGATATTTTGACCTACTGTGATGTTTTAACGTTGCCCTTGCACCTTTGTTTAGACTGAAGGAGAGCTCCTTGCTGGAAAAAATGGGCCCTGGGGTATTTTATTTTCCTTTCTTTTTTCCTTTTAATAAGATGCCTCACTATTAATCAGTCCTGCGTGGCCTCATTTGTAGTACAGTAAATTGATGATTGGCTAATTTACAAGGAGTTGTGAAATAGAAACGTGATAAATGACTAATGTGCTGAAACAAATATGGTAAATATCCCACTTCTTGTAAAGTAGCAAGGTCACCACCTATGAAAACAGTTCCTCCATCATTGTACAAATGCTCCAATAATGACAATCTGAAAAATGTAATTTGAACTTACCAAGAGGGAACGCTTTATAACGTGAAGGAGGTGTTGTGAACCGCAAACTGAGTTGCCAAAGAAGCTGCGGCGAAGCAACTGTGAGCAGGCCCTCTGCATTGAGTGGAGGAGGCCAAGTGTATTGTATCCATAACCTGCTGTTATTGCCACACAACACAAGCGGCGGTGGCGGCCCCAGCCGCTATGATGGAGCACCCTTCTCCTCCTGAGAAAGAATGTTTGCTTACTATTTCATCATCCCCCGGGGCCACAGGAAAATAAGCCCATCAGTTGTCATTGTGACAGGATAAAAATGGAGCCGTCATATTTCAGTAACACAATGCGGGCGAAAAGAACGAGAGAGAGGGACAGTGAGAGAGTGCCATCCAGCACCATCACCCTATCCTGCAAATGAATTATGGACCAGCTTCTTTCTCACGCACAGACTATAAGTTAATATTATCTCCTCAGGATAATTATAGCAAAGTTCAATTACTGACACAGCATTACCGTGTGGCCCCGCACCGCAGGTTCTGACACACACCCCTTTTAAACATTTATCTTTTCACTCCAACACAGTAAATCTGCATGGTGGCAGTGATTTATCTACCGGTGCCCGGTCCCTAAGTCCGCCACCATTCTTCTTTGCGTACAACGATTGGCCCCGGTCCCTTGAGTCCCCTTGAGCTTAATGTAAGCTTTTCTTTTTACACTGTGTTTTCGGACCAATTTGTGTCCCCCCTTTTGTCTTCAATGAATGGGGCAGAGGTCTGGGATTTTGAATTTACTACACAAGATGTATGACCTAGTGATTGCTATAAGAGGACGCCTATGAACTCTACTTTAAATCCTCTGGGTGCGCCATAACAACTGCATTGTGTAGGACCTGAGCTCTTAACAATACAGCTCTAAAAGACCCATCTTGGAAGTTTCTGTGCGAAAACCTTGACACTGACTACAACTTAGAGCAATGTGTCATCCTGTCAGTGCAGAAGATATCTTGTTGGCTTGATGTCGGCTATATTGGTGCTTTTCAGAACAATGCGGACGGCTAAAGAACGCCGTGTTAGCTGGGAGCTATCCCAGAGACATGCTATCAAGTTCACAAGGGATCCATATGGGGTCAGCTTTAAGTTCCCACCATAAGGAACATACAGCTACAGTTTGAATTTATAAATCTAACTCCAAGTATTGTGAAAATGGTGGTATGAATTCAGTTTTTATATTTCCCTCATTTCTACATTTATTTGAACTAGCTTTTTAATGTTGCTTTTATGCTTCCCCCTCTGCACCAAATATGATTAAGAAATGGGCAATGAGATAAGCATGGGGCTTGGATAGTAGATCAAAATGATACCAAATGCATACATCAGTTGTATAGAGCGCTGACATGTTTCAACGTAATCACTCTCATCAACCATTAGCTGCTCAAAGATGTCACAAGCAACTCAGAGGATTTCCTGTGTGTCACCAGCTCTCCTGTACAGCTGTACATTTGAAGGAATTACATCTAAAAGATAAAACAGGAATATCAAATTAGGAAGCATATATTACAGAACAATATGTAAGTCAGCCATTTTTATATCACACAGACTCTTACTCCCAGTGTGACATTTGATCTACAGCATATTATACCCCATACTCAGTAGCAGGCTATTTGCATAAGAATTGACTGTCTGCCTACTAAGCAATGGCCTGCTTAAAGACTCGGCTGAAAATGTGTGTGTCATGAATATGAACATCTAAATCAAGTCAGAGTCTAACCCCCATATTCGGCAACAATTATTTGGCAACACCACGATAGTCACTTTCAAACAAATCAAATTTTATTCTTATGAGACACATGTTAAAGAGGTGTACACTTTCAGTAATTATTCTGTAAACTCAGCCTCATATTTTCATGCAAATGTATTAGATAGTGACAAGTCAAATTTGAAATCCAATTTGTTGGTTATGAAACACATGTAGGGAAGAAATGTGTACACTAATTATTTCTGGGGCATCTTGCTCCCTCCCTCCACCCATTTCATACACAAACTGAACTGGATATTACATTTGCTTAAAACTCAATCATGAAAAAATGAAGACTCGATTTGAAAAATTTTAATAAAGATAAGTTGCTTCTATCATTGAATCAGGGAATGCTAATCGGCGCTTTCATTCGGGTGGCGGCAGATAATGTCACCCTAGCTTGAGGCTCTTAGTTTGCAATAAAGCATTTACATTCTAATGATTTTATTATAGCTTATACAGGCTGTCAGCGACAGACCGACCGAGCCGCAGCCCCCTTCCTCCCAGCCTCTTCCATTCAAATCGCTGGCAAATTGTATCAGCTATCAGCTCATAGTGCTTTTATCAAGCTGGCCCAGTGGCAAGCCTGGGCCCACCACAATGAGATGTCTATTGCTTGAAGAGTCTGTATTTAATCATTTCTGCTCACTGGTATTGTTCTGCTTACAGTGCATAAATAAGTGCTTCAAATAACCCCCGAGTGCCACTGACAATGAAACAAAGTATCTGTCTTATTTATCTTCCTTGCATTCTTCACTGAGGCCCCTTTTTATAAATAAATATATATAAATATCTTTTTTTTCTATTTTCTGTTTCCACCACTTTCTTTATTTGCTGCTGGCAATGTTTTTTTATTCACTCACCTATCATCTTGAAACAGTTTGAAATTACTCAATGATGAATAGAAAGCTTTTGAGATTTAGATAACCAAAAAGCACTTTCAAATTGCAAAAATCTCCTGACAACTCTATTACAGACTCACAAGGGAGGAGAAATGGTATTGGACTTGTGCCACTTCGGAACTGAGAAGTTGTTGGATATTCCTGGTAAGAAAACCTTAAAACAAAACTGTATTTGGGCTGACAGATATGGTCAGAAATATTACAGTATTTTTTTTCTTTATTGGTTAATATCAATCTTGATCACAATATCATTTGTTAACGTTGTCCATTTTAAAAGTCTACTCATAATGACCATAAATGGCATCATGTCTCTTACTATGAAATATGAAACTGCAGTTGTAATCTCATTGTTTTGTTTTGAATGGTTTTCATACGGGGTGGCAGCTTCAAATGATGAGATGAACAGTTTCAAATCAAATCAAACTTTATTCATATAGCACTTTTCATACGATGGCAGCACAAAAAAATAATTTTTGAATATATTCAAACATTCACACACGCAAGTATAAAACATCTAAGTTAGAAAACACACACCTGATCATACTCTCATCATCACACTTACACTCAGACAGTACACAAAAACAACCCCTACACGTAGTTTCTATCTCTTTCACTGAAACATCATTATGAAATATAACTGGAGATGAAGATCTGTAGATAAACATAAACATTTGGCTTAAATATCTGACTTGACCCTGATGTAATGTGAGTCTGACAGACTACGAGAACTGCTGCACCAAGTTGCATCTTTTAGTTCACGCTAACAGAAGTTGCTAGGGTGATACCTTGTCAGGGGATGGAATGAATTAGTTGTGTTTTCGGTTATGGTGTTCTTCAACATACAAAGTTTACACATTCTATCAATCAGTTCTTCATATTTTTTTTACTGAATCCAAACCATTTCCGTATTACTGTTGTAGTGGGGCTCTTTTATATCAATAACTTTGATGGTTTGGGAATAAAATGTGAGTTCAGTTTCAGTCTCCTCCCTACTTTACTTCTTCTCTCCTATGATTCTGATCAGTCTCCTTCCAGGTAATAGT
>JAPMNP010672280.1:0-21263 GCA_029874935.1 Atherina boyeri | reverse complement strand
ACGCTGGGGGAGCGAGCAGCGATGAGGACCGGTCCAGCCAGCAGCGACATTCCAAGAGACAGAAACGCTCATGAAATTCAGGGTGCTGCTTTGTTTTCTCAT
The DNA here is from genome assembly GCA_029874935.1 of Atherina boyeri. Classification (NCBI taxonomy): domain Eukaryota; kingdom Metazoa; phylum Chordata; class Actinopteri; order Atheriniformes; family Atherinidae; genus Atherina; species Atherina boyeri. The sequence continues at coordinate 21,161 of JAPMNP010672280.1, read as the reverse complement.
TTCTATTTGCTTTAAAAAAGAATTCTGTCCCGCTTCTCTGAAAAGCGACCACTAGCTCTCCTCCTCCTCCCACAACCAGCAGGACTTAATCCTCAGAAGAACTTTTTTTTCCTGTGTTGATGAATTTGTTCATATTTTGAAAACAAACAGAAGAAAACCAATTTATATTTGTAACATGTTAAATATTGGTATTTTTTTTTCCAATCAAGAAAATAAGAAATTTTGGACAACGGCGTGGTCCTCATAGCTCTTAAGACTTTTTGCTTTAAATTTCAGTTCCATGTTGACAACCTCAGACACAATTGTAGTGATATACTGTAGACTTGACTGTTGTCCACTTAGATTTCCTTTCTGCAAACATCAGAGGTTTTGTCATGCATAGTCAGCCGCCACTTTAACGGCATTTTTCAGGATTAGTAATTCTAGCTGCCAGATGTTTGTTCCACACACGTTACATGTTGCTGTGTTTTCACTCACCACAAGAGAGGTTTCCCATGTACCTGAAATACACCCCTCAGACACACACATACACATTTTCTTCCTCCTTGCTAAAGAACAGGTCTGATTACTGTCACCTGTATGAAAGCATCTTTTTCTCAAGTTAAATACAAGTCTACAGTAAGATTTTACTTGTTGTGATTATCCCAACCCTGGATCAAAGTCATGACCAATAGCTGGGATGAGATTTCAGATCAGACTTGTCGTCGCTCCAAAACAAACAGAAAAACAAAAAAAATAGTGCTTCAGCTCAGTTCTTGGTGCCAGGATGTTTTCAGAATCCTGACTTTGAGTCTCAATCTTGGCCCATTGGGCTGTGCAGCCTCTCCTCCTCCTCCGTAGTGCCCTGCCACTTTAAAACACCCGGTACCTCAATTGATCCATCAGTTTGCACTCCTTTGTAAAGTGTGTACCTATAATGCCAGCAGCTGCAGGACCATACTTTTAAGATTATGTGCATAAACATTTGTAAACAGTGTTTAAAACAACCAATGTGATGTTTGTTAAGAAAAAAATGGGCATTTTTGAATATTTGATATTTTTTTGCACCTTTTTATTTGGTATTGTAAATGAGAACTTGTCCGTGGATTGTTAATCACATCCATTAAATTACAAGGTTGAAACAGGGCTCTCCCCACCCCCCCTCCATCAGCACAGAGAACATGTCTGAGTTATTTTAACCTTCATACTCAGCAGAAAAATTGTCACTTGTACATTTTGTCAGCAACATATAGTGTCTCTGTTGTTCAGTGGAATAAAATTAGCTATTCCACTTTAGATTACGCAGCTTCTTGACAGAAATGTGAAGGTTTTCCAGTACATGTCCCAGTCACTTGGTGGCGCCCTTGCACTTCGAATATTCTAATCCCAACATTTTATAAATGGATTCAATCCCAGTGCTGCTGCTGGACTCTGTAACATCTTACTCATTGCTTTATATGCTCTCGTACACGGAGTGTTGCAGTGCTGGTGTTGTTTTCCTTGTTTTGTGGGAAATTCTACACTCATTTTTATATTGAACACAACACCCACTAAAAAAAAAATTAAACTCAAGTGGAAGAAGTTATATTTTGCTGAGGTTGCCAGCATTGCTTGCGCGTGAGTGTTTGTGTGTATGCATATATATATATATATATATATATATATAAATATAAATGTGTATATATATTTGTGTATACTGATAAGGCAGTTGGTTTGCCCTCTTCTGTCTGTACTGTGCTGTGCTGTTTACCTATGTTTTGCTAGTGCTGTTAACAACCAGACTTTACCTAATTGCATTTGGTCATCATTTGCGGTTTTTTTTAATAGTTTTTTTTTTTTTTTTACCCAGTCCTGTTCTATTTAGTTTAAATTTGGCTTTATTCCTGATATGGTTCATTATTATTAAAAATCACTTATCATTCAACAATTTAACAAACGATGACTGCCCTTCTCCAAGCGAGATCTGACTGTAAATGCTTTCTTTATTCTTGGAGGAACTGCAAAATTATTTTACACTTCCTTTTTTATATATATATTTATAGTCTAAAGCTGGGTTTGGGCAGGAACGGAGGATTCACATGTAAAGAATTTCCAATAAAGGCTATGGATTAAGACCAGAGTTCTCCCTGATTTATTTGTACTGAGTTGATCTGACAAAAATCACTGCCATCTGTAAAACTTGAGAGTTTTTTGTTTTTTTTTTAAAAAGGAGGGGGGTACGCTAGCTTTGATGACTTGTGTCCATGCTTTTTTAATAAAACAAACAGTTGGGCCCCTCTCTGGTGTTGACTCTTTACTCAGAAGCATTACACTGAAGTGTGAAATGTTGAAGCCATAACTGATAACCATCTTCCATCCTGTCATCCACAGAAGAATAATGTACCTTGGTACCATGTGGAAAAGGTTGTTTTGTTGACAGTCTGAATTTAGGAGGTAGTTTGAACCAGTTTGGACAATATTATGGGAGAAGTGATGGAAAGACACCATGGTGATAGCAGTTTAACTTCGTTTCATGTGTCTGCTCAGGTAGTTTGCGCCAGCTGTGGCTCCACAGTGAAACGGCCAAAGTAAGATCTGGGAGGTATTAGGAGAACCCAAGGAGGTCTACAGGACCTTATGGAATATCTAGCAGTGAGGTGGTGACAGCCTATGAGCCATCTGTAATTTGGCAACAGGTGTAGAGGCTAAGATGGATCAGAGTAAAGGTCAGAGATGTGAAAAGTCAGTGGAAACAGCTCTTGATTAGTGACAGTTCAAGCAAGGCGGCAGCTGCGTTTAGCTACAATATACCTTCAATCGATATTTCACTTTGGTGACTTATTGGCCTCTGCTACATTGAAATATTTCCCATAAAATTAGTAAGAAAGTAAGTTTTTCCTAACCTAGTGTGACAGTTGACGGTCCTGTCACTATGCCTCCGACTGATCATGCGCCCTGGCTACTTGGCCACAGGGATATCCCTTTGGTCGAATGGTAAGCGCACATGACTTTCACCTGGGAATCTAGGGTTCAAACCCAGCCCGGGCCCTCAACTTCACCCTGCCACATTTTCTTCAGACTGAATTTAGTAATTTAAGTCAATCCTCACATGAACATTTTAGACCTTTTGTCTAGGAGAGGAGAAAAGGCTGCAGGTGTCTTAATTTCTATATAGGAAAGTTAAAAGCAGATTTGTATTATGAGCCACTAGCCTTCAGAAGAAATCACATGGTCTCTTCTGCAAATTCTCAGACTCATTTAAATTTCAACCAAAGTTTCACTTTCAGGACATTCTTCAACACTGATTTGTCACTAACTTGAGCAACATACAATCCAAAAATTACAAACTTAGAGAATTCATCAGTTTTTTTTCACCCTGGATCAAACGTGTCCATCCTAGGCAGTGAAGAGCATTGGCAGTCAAGTGCATGCATTAATCACCCAGCATGCTATTACATACCAGGAAAAATCCTCTGTACGTGTAGCAGCGCCAAAAGGTCGAGACAAAGTTCACACACTGGTACATAAAGTGAAAGCATCTTATACGATGATGTGACTGTGATTTTATTAATAGCCTCACATCTTGCTGAACTCTTAGCCATGTTGATGACACGACTCCTGGCAGGTCATCGGTGTTTCACACTGAAATATATCAACAGCTACAAGATGGATTGCTTTGAAAGTTGTTGACATTATTTCCCGTCTGGATAAAACATTTCCTCTCATTCTGTGATCTGTGGCATGTTGCGCAGAGTATATTAATCAAATTTGAAGGCAGTAGGAGCATAATATGCGAATAATGTACTTGATACTGTAAGAGTCTGGACACAGTTTGTTTGTCCACCTCTGTCAGACAGTGAATCATTGACGATGCTGGAATCCTGCCTGATGCTGCTCGTTCTCTGATCCATGAGTAAACACAAGTGAAACCTGAAATAAATTCCTCTTAAATGTCTCTGTTTTTCATTTAGGAGTAAGTATTTGGAAATATTTAGCAGTAATTTAGGTTTGTGTAGCCTTTACTGTTACATCATACATTGTACCTGAGAAAAGCAATGGTAGCAGGTGACCTTGCTTTCATATGAGCAAACAGCAGCCATGTCCAGGCTGATCTTTGAACCAAGAACAAACGGCAGCGAGGGACAGCTCCATTCACACAGCATTAAGATGTGTGGATCTAGAGTGAAGCAACCCCCCTTTCCTGCAAATATTTACCTCTGGTCCCAGTTAGAGTAGAGGGCGTGAGGCATGAAGTGTGTCTCTTCCTCTCATTCCACCAGGTGTGAGGTAAAACTGACAAGACTACAGAAACCAGCAGCAGCTATACTGACAACAGGCTAATGGGTATATAATAGGCAAATAAAAATGTTTACCTGAAACTGTGATTTGACTGGCTGATCTGTGTTTTCATCAATTTAAACAAAATATGGACCTCTGGTGGGTTTAAGCTCTCAGTGATTTGTGTGTACACCACAGTGTGTTGGTAGGCTACTATTTGTCTAAAATAAATATAAACTGACCATGATGTCTGAGCTAAAACGAGGTGAAATCAGGTCAATAACTGAAAGTATTTCCAACAATACGCGGTTACCAACCGGGGGGTTGGTGGTTCGATTCCAGGCTTCCCCAGGCTACATGCCGAAGTGTCCTTGGGCAAGACACTGAACCATACACATGTGCCTATCGGGGGGGATGAATGTGACATGTAGTGTTAAGAGCTTTGAATAAAAGTTCTATATAAGTAACAGTCTATTTAACAATTTACCAAATTTGAAAATGTTGATTAGATATTCACATTAAGCACAGATTTCACTAGAACTGGCAATACAAACAGAAATACAACCACAATTCCCCCCAAAATTAGAATATTGTCTAAACTGTAAATAAAAACAGAATGAAATCATTTGCACATATTTATAAACTGATATTTCATTCACACTACAACATAGAAAACATGTAACATGTTTTAGGTGAGACATTGTCTTCGATGGCAGCATCTTTAAAAACCTGGTTCCGGATCATGATTACTGCTGTGTGGCATCCCTTCTTTGAACAAAAGCTTGTAAACGTGACAAGAAGACCAGTTTCAGGACCTTAAGGAGAGGAATGTTGTCCCATTCTTGTCTGATATGGGATTCTAGCTGCGCAACACTCCTGAGTCTTCTTGTATTTTGCGTTTCATGATTCACTGCATATTTTTAGTCTGTGAAAGGTCTAAATTACAGACCGGCCAGTCCAGCAACCAGGTTCTTCTACTATGAAGCCATGCTGTTAAAATAGATGCAGTATATGGTTTAGCATTGTTTTGCTGAAATATGCAAGCCCTTCCCGGGAGCAGATGTTGGCTGGATGTGCTCTACAACCTCTATATACCTTTCAGCTTTGATGGGGCCTTTCTAAATGTGCAAGTTGCCAGTAAAACAGGCAACTTGCACATGACAAATGAAAGTGTTTGAACCTGGTGCTGATAAAAAGCTGGTTGATTCCTCTCCTCTTTAGTGCGGAGGACAAAGTTTCCATGGTTTTTGATAATACAGGTGCACCTCAGGATCATATTCACAAATGCCCTGTGGATGCTCAGGATGGAGGATCAAATCATCAAGATTTTATGTAATCCATTGGATTTCCCTAGCTAGGCTATTTTCTTTAACTAGTTTGTATGAACACAGTGATTATAAAATGTGGATTTGTTTTAACTGGATCACACTGAATTGGTTTGCATTAATTATGTCTATAAAGGGCCTTGAGATGACTTTGTTGTGAATTGGCGCAATACAAATAAAGCTGAAAGTTAAAATGACTATTTGTGTGCTTCATAGAGCTTTAAACTGCATTTGTGAAAAGATGTCTCAACATTGCCTAAACATTTTGATATTATATAGCCTACTGTATATTAGATGATGGAAAAGTATTTTTTTTGCAGTTTTTTTTGTTGAAGAACATCTTTATGAAATTGTGCCACAATTTATAGAGCTAGTTGTTTGCATGTTGCTGACCCTGCGCCCATCTCCACAGTGCTTTTTTATGCTGAGTCAACTTAATGACCTGTCACCAATTACCCAGTTATTTGCAACATGTTCCTCTAGCTGTTTCTTTTTAATACCAGGTATTTTTCCAGCCTAGTGATGGGCCTTTTTTATTTTAAAGGCTCAATATGAGCAAATATCTTTTATGCAAAAAGGAAAATGTCACACTTTAGACATATTTTTTTTGTGTTCTTTAGTGGATAAAATAATGTTTATGAGATTTGCATATCCCTGCAATTTGTTTACAGTAGTTTTTATTTATGTTTTACACACTTTTCTGGAACTGGGGTTTTTGTCTAAAAAGGAAGTGCCCACTGGCAATAGATGTAACTGCTGGGTTTAATTTTGGAAGACACATCTTAAGTCTTTTGTCTTTCTTTGAAATTGTCTGATGATCTTTCTTTTGACTTCACTGACATTAATAGAAAAGGTGATGTCTCCAGTTACAGTTTTCATGAGCAAGAGTGTGAAATGTTTGTGTCCATGCATTTTTGCAACGTAATAGATATCAGCAGCAATAACAGCAACTCCCTTACAGTCAAATGTCTGCTCTGTTTATACATGCTCTCATTCAAACATTACCTGCACTTTGTTCTAGGAAGATGGTGAGATAAAAAGTCCAGACACTTTTGACCATCTGGGACATTTGTGCTCTCTCATGCAACTCCTCCAGGTACTGTCTTTAACATTTCAGGGCTAACTGAGAGGTTTGTCAGCCATCTTTACTTTTACAGCTGTCACTGTTTGACTCTTGAGAACTTTGTAAAGAATCTTTATATGCACCGTTTTAGGTTTTAACATGACTTCAGCTTGAGATGAGGTTATATTAAGGTCTATTTGCTGCATTTTTGTCATCTTTCCCACTGGTGCCATCATACAGAATGACACGACAACTTGAGCTCTTCTGCCGTTGTAGTCACTGTCACGGTGCATGAAGTTTTGAGCTGAAAGGGTAAACTCAATTTGTGTCATATTATGCCACATTTCAAAATGAGCTCAGTCAATAGTCTATGATGCTGGCAGCTGCAGGAATGCACTCTGAGGAAAATGAGGACAAGGGGAGAAGAGAGACAGAAAAATCCTGACAGGCTGCCAGAACAGAGAGAAGTGAAGTAACAGAATCATTCACTGAGCGTAAAGGTGTCTTGAAAATGAAATGTGTGAGAGCTAACTCATATGACCGCAGCAGCGACATGCCCTAAATTTCTCCCTCCCTTTTCATTTTATTGCAAGTACAAATGATTATTAATGCATTATTCACAAAACAGAGCCTTCTCCCCCAATTTTCTCCACTGATGTGCGTCCTCTCCCTTTGATGATAAAACCAAAGAAAGAGGGGAGAAAAGCGAGGGAGTGCAGAGACGGAGGAGTTCAGAGGATGGCTTTTCTCTTGGGAACACAGAGCTCTTATCCCAAAGGGAATCCCGTTCTCTTCTGAAACAGTTTGAATATTCCTGTAGACCAGGCTCCAAACAGCTGCATTTACATATCACTCATATATCCTCTCTGCCATGACGGCAACCAGACAGATCAGTGCCAAAATACACACACTTGGCCTGCTTACCGCTCATAAATCCTGTGGCTGACTTGGTTGTCAAACAGGTAAATGCTCAGTATCGCTGCACATCTTACTGTCTTCCTTATCAATAATATCCTACTTCACATGATTGCACAAACCTGAAAAATGTTAAAGGCAATTTCTAAAAACGACCAAAGCGAATAACCTCAGAATCACCCAGAGAGTTTCTTTGAACACAGGGATCCAGATATGGCTACAGCAACAATTGGATGAGCGCACTGAGGGGAAGATGAAAGGCAGTCAAACTTGTAGACGTAATAAGTGGGTTGAGGCCTTTCATGATTCATACTGAGGCTTCATCTTACTGCTCAGTCAAGCTAGTGATCTCAGATGTTGAATAGGCTTATGTATATTTCTGGATTCTTTGTAAAGCTTGGCAGTGGACAATACAAAGCAGAGTCATTCCCATGTTCTTCAGCTCTGTACAGTATTTAAGAAAAATCCGAAATACATATTCTACATCTTTGTATTTGTCTAAATGTCAGAGGCTACACAGGATCCCTTTCATTTAATCAAATGTGATTATAAACATTGACTAGCCATGTTTGTGTAGTTGATTTTGAGTTTTGTGCCATAAGAAAACAGAATTCTGAAATACTCAATTTAGAAACAGTTGTGTTACAAATATGATGCAAATGTAAGGATCAGTATTTGATTAACAAATATGGAAATGGGGACTCTGTGTAAAGTACTAAAAGAAGTAAGAAAACGAAACTTTTTTGCATCAGAGAGTGAATTAAACATTGTCACTATTTCCTCATCTGAAAAACATGAATTTTGTTTTTGCACCATTGCATGTACTGTGGGACACTTTTGGACTGATCTGGGCTCTGTTCTTTCCTGTAGACGGCTTCTCTTTTGCCTTCAGAATCTAGTCTGTTGTCCAGACGATTTCTAGGGTACACGTTGCATTCCTCCACTTCTTCTCCCAGGATCTAAACAGTGCTTTGCTTACTCCTGTTCTTCCTGAAATCCTGCTGCTGTTCAGCTGTGACCCAAAATTCTGATGGTCTGGTCCCAAAGTAGGCCTACCAACGATGAGACATTAAAAACTAACAAAAACTGTGGAAAAGCACACAAAGACTTAGCCTACCATCTTTAAATCGTTCCAAAAGAAACTCCCAGCAGGGAGCTATCCAACAACTCTGACACAACTTCTGACAAACCTCAGCTAACCAGGGGGAGGATACATTCAGGCATGCCTGCAAAAACTTGTAGTAGCATGTACATTCTTTGATTAAGAAAATACAACAACTATCTGCTGCAAAAGTGACATGATGTAAAAGTCACTGCAGGCAACACAGCGTTTGCTAAGACCACTATGAACTTGTTTAGGTTTTTCTTGCTTAAATGGTAAAACGTTGCTCTTCACTGGACATGTTCCGAGTGGCTGTTAGCCATAGCATAGCCATTGATAATCTTTTGTTTAATTTGTTAATGTCTCACTGCTGAAAGAATAGTTTAGCATTTAAGAAGTATTTGCTTACTTATGGAGAGTTAAGTGAATGTATTTGTACCATCCTCATATCCATGTCGTAAACATGAAGCTACAGTCAGGAAATGGTTAGCTAACTAAACATAAAGATTGGAACCATAAAAACAGCAAATCTGCCATGAAGCTAGAACTTGAAGTTTTTGCTTACTGGGTTTTGCTTAAGTTGAAGGAGTTAAATGCCATCACCTCAGCCATATATGGTGCTAATCTCAGAAGCCTCCTTGGAAGGAGAAAGAGCACTGGGGGAAGTGGACTGGAGAGGATGATGGAAGGAAGAATGCTGAAGGATCATTTTGGTGAATGAATAAGGCTGTTAGGTCACTCCATATCGGAGGGTGTCAGTTGCTTTAAGAGCTGAAACATTGATTACCCCAGAAAACATCACTGATGGTGTGTTGATTAAACAATGACCTTTATAAATTCTACCTTACTACATTCAGACAGAGTAATCTGTTTCCATGGCTCCAGTTTTTACACCAAGCCTTTCTCCGTCAATTGTTTATGGTGTGATTCGTTTGAACTGTCATTCTCACACTTTTCTTCTTTGAAATTTCTAATTCTTTGAAAAGATCAAGCTTTGATGAGGATTTGAATTGCGTTATAAGTTCCAATGTTCTGCTTGAGTGGTTAAATGGCTTGTGCAGGTCTACAGAGAATTTGTTTATATGCTGTCTAACATGGACAATCTGGCACTGATTTAAACAAAAATGATTTTCACTGACAGTTTTTTTTTGTAGAGGCACTGCTGCTGTATTCTTTGCACTATAGGCTATATCATTTCAATGGTTTAAAGTGACTTAAATGTTTTAATTTAGTTTGACTTGTTTATCTTCAATTCACAGTAAAAAATTAGCTGCATGGTGGTGTGGTGGTTAGCACCACGGCCTTGCAGCAAGAAGGTCCCTGGTTTGAGCCCCGGCTGGGGAGGGGTTCAATCAGTGGCCTTTCTGTGTGGAGTTTGCATGTTCTCCCTGTGTATGCGTGGGTTCTCTCCGGGTACTCTAGCTTCCTCCCACCTTCCAAAAACATGAATGTAAGTTTAATTGGTTACTCTAAATTCCCACTAGGAGTGAGTGTGAGTATAAATGGTTGTTTGTCTCTCTGTGTTGGCCCTGTGACAGACTGGCGACTTGTCCAGTGTGTACCCTGCCTCTTGCCTGCTAATAGCTGGGATAGGCTTCAGTTCCCCGTGACCCTACATTTGATAAGCGGTACAGAAAATGGATGGAACTGAACATTACATTTGAGTAATGAGAAGAGAATAACCTCCTTTTGGCTCATAGATAGAGGGAAGCAGTGTAGACTGGCTGGATTTAGGGAACAGCAAGACAAAGAAAGTGTAGAGAGTACAGTTAATGCTGAGCAGACTGGGCAGACCAAATACCTCGAAAACCTGTTGCTATGGAGCCAGACGTACCTGCAAAGCTTGAAATGGATAAACTATGGGAGACATACCCACAATGATAATGATATGCAATACTGATGTATAAAGAATCAGAATCAGAATCAGAATCAGATTTATTGGCCAAGCATGTTTACACATACAAGAGAATTTGCTATGATCCAAAGAGATGACCGAGAATGAGAGTAAGAGTGGAAGTACTCTGTGCACCTTAGAAAGTTTAACAGCAGTCTGCAGCAGCTCAAGAGATGGGCCAGAGTCGCCGGAGCCAACACTGATTGCAAATTTGGGCAAAAGTTAAACAAGTTTTTTTTTTTCTTCTGTGTTAGATTGAAAACCTAAAAAATGCACAGTTTATACAGAAGGGTAGACAGGTAGTCATGGGTGAGGTTGACAACTAGATTCTTGACATGGTATGTAGAAGTCATTGATAGTTCTTTACGGCAAGCTCTCACCAAGGCTCTGGACAATGAATCCTTTCATGGATTCAATGGTTTTGTTGTTTTTGTTTTGTTTTTTTGTTGTTGACCAAAACCAACCAAAAGTAACAGCACATTGCAAGAAGGACTGGATTTCAAATGATATCATGGCTTTGATGATTATAACATTTCAGTCTGTTTCCTGCCTTGTGAAGACTGTAACATTTTTAATGTAACAGAAGTTATTTAAAGTTGAAGAATATCATGTCACACCTAATCAAATCACATTGTTCGTTACATTTTCTCTCTTTTATCCTCAGGTCTGTCTAACATTACATGATGGCCTTGCTGCTGTCTCAGCTTATGTTCCTGTTCGGTGTACATGTCTAATGAGAGGGTTGTCAGCAATAAATACATTAAAGTGTGAAACAGCCTGATAAACACCCCTGTGTGTCACCATATTCTGTATTTGAGATTCACCTAAATAAACAATGTAGCTGTTTGAGCTGATCTGAGTGCAGATCCCTGGTTAAATAAAGATTCTGTGTACTTGTAGCTCATACTGGATGTACACTTTAGGTAATTGTAACCAATTGCAGAGGAAAAAGTCTGTATAATATCAATCAAAATATATATTTAAATGTAAACACACTGTTGGTGCAAATGTGGACGTTCCGTATGCATGTGCTAAGGTGTGTATGTGTACCGAGTATGCAGGAAGCAGTCACACGGTCGCTGACGGCTCCATAAAGGAGCCTTTGAATGGTTTGGCTCTGGTAAATTCGTAGCAGATGTGAGGGAAAGAATATCCACCCAGGTTGAGTGGCCCTTCACTGCAAAGGCGACAGGAGTCCAATCCAGGGGAGGCAGACGGACGGCAGACAGGAGCCAGGAGACATGCACACTCACTCACCCGCACACACACATGCTTACGCTTGTGCACACACGTTGGGAGAACTCCAATGAGCCAGGAGGGAACTGTGCGTGGTACAAAGCAGGAGACAGGAGGTTTTTCTTTGAACCACTTTGGCTTTAAAATTAAACATAATTCTCACTTTTAATTCCTGAAAGAAATGAAAAAAAAGCTGAGTTCCCCTTGTTGCTCTGAGGGCAGTTTTTTTTTTAATTCAAGTGTACAAGTTCAGGCCAGGTGCGTGCTTTGGGGATGGCCTCCACGAATTGGATCAAGCCTCTCGCTTCCATCTGGACCCAGAGAGTCTGGAGCACTCTGAGGCCAGGCTTTATGCCACCTTTCCTGGCTCGTACTGACGCCAGAAGAGGGTTGGGGAGAGGCTGGCGCCTCACCACCAATTAACATCCTCTCACACTGAGAGCACCGCCAGGTAACACATGATAGGCCTGGGTCTTTTTAGCCAAGAGCTAGACAGACAGTCAGGTGAGGTGTCACTGGACATCTGTCAGTGATACGACCTGGGACAAGTGCCTTTTTCAAATGCTGAGAGCCACTGGTGGGTCACAAAGAGAAATCTAGCCATGGGATTACCTCTGAGAGGATCCTATTGGCAGAAAATGTTGCAGTTACAATTACAGCAAATATATGAGATGCAGAAGAAGAAAGGTTAATGTGTGAAGATTCCTGCATCGATAACAAAAGTCCAGCATTAAAGATACTGTTTCAAAATCAGAACTTGTTGTCTTTATACTTCTGATTTTGCAATACACAAATACACTTAGGCTACCCCAAAAACCAAGTGATGACTATAAGTGCTGAAAGCTCTGCTCAAAGGCAATGAACCCTAAAATGTGCAATGACAATTTTTCCAAATGTATGTATTTGCAAGATTATGTAAAATATGTATAAATATGTCAACTGGAAAACTACACATGCATTCATTTTAATCTTACCAGGACAAATATTAAAACAATTCCCTGCTGTGCATCAGCAAAACCAGCTCCGGCTTTAATTAAAAGTCGTCTGGAACATTTATCACACGAGGCCACTGAAGCTCATTCACACGGTTTCTCCCTCCTACAGGCAATTACAACTGATAGATGGCAGGTTTAGCTTTATTACCTGGGTTGCTATAAACAAGGTGTATGTACAATGAGCTTTTTTTTTAAGTTTAGTGCGATCAGGGAGTCTGTGCGCCAACTCATAAATGAGGCCCCAGCTTTTTGTATCCGGAGGCGGTTGGTAAACACAACATGAGCTTGGTCTCACTTGTAAACTGCTGCTTTGACTGTGACCACAATGCAAAAACTGCAGAAGTGTCAGGATTTAAAATAATGGAAAAAATAATAATAAGAAAAAACAGTACATATTTTACTGCCTTTCCAAAAGAGCGTACAGCATGACAAAAAGGTCTTAAAACAGAAAGGATGTTGGGAATGGGATTTTTCTTGCTCCTATTTCCGGAGAGGAAAGGTCTTTTGTTGCTTTCAAGTTGACAGGGGTGATCTTGCATGCAAGGGTGCTTCTGAAAAACCAGACTCTAGAGAGTAAACGGATTTCTCTGTAAGCAATACGCCCTTCTCTGTGTGTAAAGGCACTTTGTAACTCAGGCTGTTCCATCTGACTGCAACTGAATACAAACAGCATGAGTGGAGATTTCACACCTTGCGCACCTCATGAGAAGATAAATTAATCTGATTCCTCTCGTTTTTATTACGTTTACATGTGTTTATCTTCTTCATTTTTCTGACACCTGCCTGTCTCTGCTCTCAGACCTGGGAAGAAGATCGGGCCCTGTAGGCCGAGCTGGCGCAGACATTGTTTCAACTTTTAATTAAAACTTCACATCTAAATAAACGTAGCTGAGTATCACACCCACTCATATTGCCCTATGAAAAGAGCCCACCGGGGCCAGATGTTTGCCTTAGCGAGGATAAATATCTAAGTGGCAGCTTTCTCTGTAAGGGTATCTGCTCCCTCTGTCGTTTTGTCGGATTAGCTGGGGTAAGGAAAACACGAGGATCGTGTTCCGTGCGTTTCCCACTCACTGGCTGTTCAGCATAAACACCGTGAGTTCTTGGCCTCCCTCGCATCCGCCTCCTCACCTCCTCCACCACTCTCCTCAGCCCCTGGGGTCCCAGCTCAGGGTTTGTTTTAGTAGCATAGCCCCAGAAGAGTGTTTAGTTGTGTTGTGTGTCACACTGGGTGAGTGTTTGATTATGTTGAGTGTTACATGGTGTGGGTGTGCATGAGCAGACAGGCGAGGGACGCTAATCCCTCTCTGCTTTGTCCTCGGCTGCACAGCTCCAGTCTTTGCAGGACACTTCACACTGAAACTCAGAAGGAATTCATGAAACTTCTCCTCTGTGAGGGTCTCAAAGTGGCACACATCCACACAAAATGAATGATTGTTTTTTACTTTTGAATGCACAAACAGACACAAAGAAAACTCAGTCATACTTCTAACTTCGTTTGTGCTTAGCGGCCACAAACATCTTAAAAAGGGGATAATATGCTTCTTGTGTTTTGCTCTTATCTTTAGTGTATTATATAACTTTTCATGCATGTAGAAGATCTGTTGGGTTACACAGTCCAGACCAAATGGACATTGAATTTTAGACAGAAGTTGACAAGCAGTGAATAATATTAGAAAAACAATATCGCTATACCTTTCCAACACAAAAACGTATAACTCCTTATATGAAATTATGACCCTTCACTATAATGCTGAGGTGTGAGTGACCATAAGAATGAGCTGCAAATGTAAGTGGTGGAAATGAGCTTTTATCTGAAAGCCCTGTTTCCTCCATCACCTACTTGGGTTGACTTGAGTCAACTTTTCAATTTGGTAGTAGCACCTGTTACCAGGTACTTTTTTAGTACCTGGTTGTTTGGGGTTGAGCCGAACTGAAAACGTGACATCTACAGACTCCAGGCCACTGATTGGTAGATGGTGTTGTCAATGGTTGAACCCATCAAACTATCTTGCACTGTTGCAGTTTGACGCCAAACAGAAGCCAAACAGCTGGAATACCATGGCCTTGATGTTTTACATTGATGTGTTTTGTCTGTGTCGCATAAAAACTGACATCATAGAACTTTCAGGCCGTCTTGCTATGATGACCCCACCCACATTGGGGTGGTACTCAATTATATGGGAAAACAACCTAAACTGAGAAGAATCAAGTCAAGTAGAGCAGAGTTGGTACACAGGAAGAGAGGTTGATGTAAGTTGGATTGAAGAGATCCTGTTGAGGGGGTTTGGGCATATGGTCAACATGTCCTTTGAATACCTCTCAGAACAGATTTTTTGGGCATGTCTCACTGGGAAAAGGCCTTGGGACAGACTCAGGACGCACTGGAGAGTTAATCTCTCAATACTGGCTCGGGAACACGTAGATATATCCCCTAGCAGAGTGTAGGATATGTCTGTGGAGAAGAAGTTTTGAGGACCTATGTTTTGGAGTGATAACCTTGTGAACCAGTGTCCAACCAATCACTTTCTACCCAGTAAGTGGTACAAAATGGTTGGATTGATGGATAGATGGATGCAATATGGGTTATTTTTCATTAGAAATGAAAGAAAGATCTGGTGTCTGTAGCTTATTGTCCTTGTCACCAAGAAGAAAAACAAACCATGAGAATCCACATAAATTAAACAATAAACTGATCCTACTGAGTATAATTGATGCTTCCCGTGTTAGCTTATTGTTTATTCCTCGGTTCATTATGAGACTGGCTACTGTTGAACATGCTGTCATGCTGGTGAAAGACCACCAAATTTGTGTTGATGTACAGCTGGAATTTGCACGTGTGTTTGTGGGAGGGGGGAGGAGGGGCAGGGCAAGGGTAAAATCCAACTTGTTGTAATTTTCATACACATGAAACATCAGTCTTATTTCACTTAAGTAAAATGCAAGCATGCACAATATGTGGATTCTTGAAAATGTAGTAATTCTATAATCATGCATGATGGCTTTGCTTAATGAAAAGCATGGGCATGTTATGACTGAAATGGGATAATGTTGGCAGGCAAAGACATTGAAGTCCAGAAATGGCTGCAGTTTTACTATTTTGTAGTCATTTAGGGAGAAATTTCTGCATGTTGTATTCTGGACCAACAAAGCAATAACACAATCTACAGTGAGACTCTGTTGTACTGGCATCTAGTGGTGAAAGTACAGACTGCGACCAACTAATCACAGATTCCAAGGTAAATGTTATATATTGGTGATTCTTACAAGAAGATGTCAATATTTTATTACAAATTTTCCTGCAGACTTGTCGAAATGTTACACAGAATTACATGGTGCTTTGGCATTAAATGACAAATTACCACGGATGATAAAAATGTCATGTTCATGGTGGATTTCTGTTTGAAGCTAATGTTGTATATTAGCAATGAGTAAGGCTTGTCTTTCCCTGAGTTTTGGAAACAGGCAGTGGTATAGAGCACCTGGCCCAGTTGGGTTCTGGTTTGGGGCTACAGACTGGCCCCACTAATAGGCACTTCAGCCCCCCCACATCCGCCTTGCACCATGTTCCACTTAATGAGGCTCTACCCTGGCCTGTAAACAAGCCCAGATGCAACCCCAAAACACACACAGGAAATGTCTCATGACCATAACAACACAAAGATCCTGCCAGCTCATGCATGATGGGGTGTGAACAGGAAGGCTGATCTGTGCAGGTTTTCTCCCTCTCTGCTCTACAAGCACTTATTATCCTGAGGGAAAAGGCTGCATGTGGTAGTGCTGCTCTAGCTCTTGCTCAGCATGCCAAATCCTCCCTGGCCGCCAAGATCATCACAGACCGTTGCCTCACTTCTTTTCCACAGCCTACAGTTACAGTATGTACACAAACCACAGTTTATTCAGCACTGTGTTGGACCTGGCATGTCAGCTCAGACACGCCACAATAGGAACAATGTCTGCTTCTACACAAAGAGTATTTCTCATACAACAAGGTTTTTATTTTACTTTAAGGGGGGTGAGACCTTTACAAAAGGTCCAGTGTTAGAGTGAGTGTGGCCCCAGCTGGTTCCCTTTACTACACAGACTGGCTAATGTACAGTGATCAGCCTGAGTCAACAGTGCTGGCCGGAAAAAAGGAGTTTAATTGATGATAGGAAAGTTTTTTGGCTAAATGTGTTTGAACTGCCCCAAAATGTCCTGTTGAATGTTCTGTCACATCCACCAGAAACAAATAATCCTGGACATACTCTGGATGAACGTCAGCACATACTTACATAATGTGCAGAAAATTCAAGGTGAATTAACAAGTTCATTCAGTGAAGCAATGAGCAGAAACTAAGAATGAAAAACAGGCCAGTTTAGTAGGGATAACAGTGTTTACAGCAACTATATCAAATTAGGACATTTCACATTCTTTATAATTGTGGATTATTTGCGCAGTAAAACAAGCAACTGATGCCACTCCTTTTTGCCCAGCATCAGTCAGCAGAGCTATAGCACCAAGTTGGCAGAACGAGCATCATCAGAAAACTTCAAGAGTCAAAATAGTCAGTTGGAAATGCAACTAAGAGAAGAGGGCGGAAAAAAAGGTAGACAAGAACAAACTTCAAAACCCCAAATCAAAGGGTGTGAAACGCAACGGAGAATAGCAGATACTCACTGAGCCCGAGGCTGGGGTGGGAGGGGGAGGATCAGTTTGTGGGGGGAGGAGAGATGTGCCTCCTTTCTCAGAACACAGAGCCGAGGGGTGAGCCTTTGATGGCGGAGCGTGACATGAGCACATTTAGGAGGGGTGTGCAGCAGCGCTGTGACAGCAGACACATTCACCAGACAGCTGACATCTGGGTCTGAGTGGTCCTGATCCATTTTGGTATCTGCTCACAATTTCTATCAGAATTGTGACTTTCATAGACTACCATGGAAAACTGCACGTGATACTTTGCAACATTTGCAAAGGGGTGGGGGGTCTCGACTCCAACCTGCTAGTGAAGCTGTGTGATCCTTTATTTATTCACTCAATGGGACAATCATACCATCAGGGTTTAAAGATGTTCAGGAGGGCCAGAGCAGGTTTCAGGCCCAAGCTTAGCCCCCCCATCCTGCTCAGTTCCACTCCCTCCCTTTAGAGTGCCTGTAAAAAAAAGCCCTTGCATCGGTCCGTGTTCTTTGTTGATGCTGTTTTCACATTTTTTTTCGTTCTTTTGTAACTCCTGCTCCCTCTCTTTTTCTCTGGGGAGAGACTCTTTGGTACAAGAGATTAGAGCGGGTGCTGCCTAGCAACTGAATAAAAATGGCATCTACAAAAGGGGTGCTCTCACTCCCCAACGTCTGACCTATATAATCCCAAGCCTCTGATCGTGCAACATAACAACATGATGAAAGGCCTGCTGTGATTTAACCCTCAAACAAATACTTGCCATCACTGACCCCTTTGCTCAAAGAGTGATCTCACTTGCTGCAGAACACCAAAGGGTGACTTCTGAAATCTTGACGGTGCCTAATTAGAAAGGAGGAAAAGGCCGTGAATGCTTTTGGAAATGAGATGAATGTATTTGAGAAGATGGCAGCAGAGTGGCAAAGGAGATTAACAGTGATCACAGCAACGCTGTTGGCTTCAGAGAACACGAGCGAGCGAACCTCCCTCTGTTCACTGATTCATCTCTCCTTTAGCCAAAGGCAGACAGAGCAACAAAAAAAAACGTCTACAGAAGGATGAGGAAGCTTTACTTCTCTGTCGTCTGCTTATTGATCAAAGGACATAAGAGAAAAACAAAAATGAAACATCAAAACGCTGTAAACTTTCTCTTGAAACTTTCACTTAGTGTAAGTGTGCTTTATCTAATATGCCTGACCATGAAGGTCTACCTGTTTTGATCTGTTTTCAGCTGTATGCATATTTGACGTTACATAATCTAATCTTCATAGCATTGCAAGAAACTTTAAGCACAAACTATGCCTGTAAATGCAACTTTTTTAGAAATAGAACATGCTAAAACTAAACCAAAGAAAATTTCAACACCAGTTTTGCCGATTTTACTGCAGCCCTGTTTTTTTGTGGGATAATATCTCATCAGTGTTTAGATAAAAAACATCAATGCCTATTTCAAGTGGACCAGATTGTGCATAGTTCATCATGCCAGCTCTCAGTCAGTGGATAGCAGAGTTAATAATCCAATTTATGCTTGTCTTCATATTGCTTTCTGCTCTTCTTTTGATATTGTAGATATGTCCAAATTCATTCAGCGCTGACATTGAAGCAAAAACAATCCTCAAATCTTGTAAGTTAATAGGCTGGATATCTGTCTTCCTTCATGTATGTAAACAAAACACTCTGATCATGTCTTGCATTCTGAATGCTATATGCCAATATCCAATATTTTCAATGTTTTCAGTATTGAGAATATAACCCAAAAGGAGACTCTCCTGTTGTGTTATCCATGTGTGAACTCACAACTTTGAACATATGCAACAATTATCTGGACAATGTCCAAAGTTCATACATGAATACTGCTCCGATGTGTGTTTAGTTTGTGCTTATTATTAGTAAAATGTTTTGCTACTGCACAAAACTGAATACTAAATCCATAGAACTTTGGATAGTTTTAAGGTGGAATTGTTTCAAACATGTCTTGCTATGCCAAAGAAGTTTAACATGAGAATAGAGTGAGACCCCTCCCATTGTGCACCAACTCCACCCCACTCTTCCAAAGGGTTTCTATGCAAATGTACTTATATGCTCAAAACATTACTTTTTGAATAACTGTTGGACCACAGACATGAGCCCACTTTCAGGTACAACCTTTAATCTCGTAGATGCTCATCCTTAAAGTAGGTAAACCAATCAGATGAAAAGTGGCTGACACACATGGATAGGCTTTATCCGTCCACCTCTGAAACATTTCCCTTAGAAATAAAGTCTATGCACTGTGCTCCTATATCTCATCTGAGGCTGGGGTCAATTTAATGATGAGTGCTGCTCCATGCAGCGGACAGGAGAACGGTTTACATGCCAAGTTGCTTTGTGCTTTGGCTTTATTGTGACTTCTGAGCTAGCTGCAAATCTAAACAGCTAACTAAAGATATATATTTATTTATTTTTATTTTTATTTATTGGGAATCACATTTCATATTTGATGTCACAGTTTCAATCTCTTTGGATCCAACAGGGTGATAACCTTTTTCCATTTTTGTTTTTAAATCATTAAATTAAATCATGAGACATACTATTTGTGAGAGAGAAACAAACAAACAAACAAAACAACAAAACCAAACAAACAAAACAAACCAAAAACACCAACAACACTTAATCAGATCCTAAAGAAAAATAAAAGGTATTTTCAGCAATGATTTTTGAATAAAAAAAGGAAATCTTGTTTTCATATAAATTTTCCACCTCTCCCAAAGTCTTTTGAAAATTTGCTTCTTGAAGCCTCAAAGAAAAAGTTATTCTTTTCATCACAGAAATTTCACATATTATTTTATACCACTCTTCTCGGGAAAAGATATATTTTCAAACATGAATGTACCGAAACAAAGTAAGCAGTTTGTGTTATATTGGAGGTTTGGAGTTGGTTATCGTTTCAGACACCCATATTTATGCACTCAAGTACATAGAAAGAGATTGGTTTCACAATTTGTCCTTAAAACTTCTAACTATGTGAAAATCCATTAAAGATGAACCCCTTTGAAATCCTCTTGAATAAAGCTTCAATACTTTAATTTAATGCAGCAGATTAGCTGATCCTGTTGTGAGACTATAACATTAAGTTTTGAGATATTTAAGGAAAAAAGAGGTGACATTTGGAGCTTAAATGAGAAGGTAACTTGATAAGTCAATATAAAGTCTTGATAAATGCTCTTCTTTAAAAACACCTTTGAGCTTTTTCTCTTCAACAGTTCCAAGGTGCCGAACAATCCTCTGTACTCCAAGACAGACTTTAATCTCTAAGCCTTTGTGCTTTGATTTCATTGACTTGATGAATACTGCAGAAATATGTCAGCTGTTGCATCTTTTCAGCCTCTCAACACGGCATCCTGACTTCGCCACCAAGTCACCGTAAAGCCAAATTCTCAGTGTCTTTGCCTCTGAAATGAATGCCCCTCTTGGGTCAGCATGTAAATGTCAATGTTGCGTAACGATACCAGGCAGAATTCATGTGCAATTGTGTGGATGTTTGATTTGTGCGTAAGAGTGTGTGTTTTGCCCTGACAGGCGAAACATCAGTGGCGTATTGGCCGTCTGATTGGGGTCTGCTTGTGAAGAGTGGTGAGCTGTGTGAACTCTGCTGCTCTCTGACTGGCGCATTTTCATGGAAAGCATCTCTTCGGGGGCCTGCAGGTTTTCAATACGCTCATTTACACATCAAAACAGCCCAGGAAAGGGATAGTGCTCAAG
>JAPMNP010672279.1:0-10267 GCA_029874935.1 Atherina boyeri | reverse complement strand
GGTGTGTGTGTGTGTGTGTGTGTGTGTGTGTGTGTGTGTGTGTGTCTATATATGTGTGTGGCCCTCCCCCTCCTATTGGCAGGTGTCAGGTGACAGGCAGGCCATGTCAGTGCCTGTCAGCTGGCTTTCTATTGGAGCAGTCACACTGTTCACAACATTACCATAAGCTGATGAAGAAGGCTCAAGCCCGTCTTAACGCACACCCTCTGATCTGAAGCTCAGATGTCACATGGGACACTTGGACTGTGTCAACGCCAACGCGCCTAAATCTCAACACTCATCTTTTCTTTTACTCTGTCTTGATCTTTGGGTCACCTCGAAGCATTATTGTCCAACACAGGACACAGAATTGTATGGCCATCATGTTTTAGTCTGTGTGAAAAACCAAACAGAGTGAGATTGTTGTTTGCCTGTTGGCACCCTCTTTCCTGTTCTCTAAACCCCTGACCATTTGAGGCAGATGGTTTTTCATGACTTTGGTTCTGCAGCAGGATCCTTCAGGAATTTTTCTCCACTGTTAGGGTCATCTATGCTCAGGAAGGGGATTTAATCAAACCAAGAAGATTTGATTCGATCCGTTGGTTTGATTATCGAGGCAACTTTGTATGAATTAGCATTATATGAACACAACTACAGTAAGGGACAGGACTAATGTGGATTATTCTGAATTTGATTTAATTGGATTATAGTTGGATTACAGCAAATTGGATTATAACTGTATTTAATTGGACTGTATCTTTAAAAGCGCTTTAAAATTACTTCTGTTAATTAGATTAATACAAATAAAACTGAACTGAATTTAATCGTAAGGTCACTCTTAAAACCTGGAATAGAAAATTAAATCAGTGAATCAGACACTGTTTATTTAGCAGTGATCCGTCTTGTATATTTAGATAATTTTACAAACATTTGCAGGATGTATGTGTTACATGAGCTTTGCTCACACATAACTTATACAGTAATTCATGATTGCAGAGAAGGTGTGACTGAGACCACTGCTGCAGTAATTAGTCCCTTACTTGTTGACTGACAGAAAATTAGGCATTAGGCAACCATTTTGAAAATAGATCAATAATTTCAATTTTTCTCATCTATAACTGAGTCTCTTCCGGTGTGATGATGACATCATGAAACTTGCAGATTGAAAAGCATTTTCTGATTGTAATATCATTAAGCACAAGAACATTAAATGTCACATCGTACTTGGACAATAAAGTATATCTGGCCCAAACATGGCTCACAAATAAATATTGGTTTGGCGCATATTTAGCCTTGACTCAAGGGGAAGCATGCTGCCCATACTCAGACAAATGGCCATCAGATTTGGCCAAAATCTGCATTTTCTTTGATACTGTAGATCATCTAATCCACATAATACATATTAATCTGTAATTTAGCCATAAGTGCCAAGTAGCCCACATTTCACTCAAATAGGTTTGCCTTCTGAGAAGGATTACAAATGATCTGCTTGGGGTAAACATCTATATTGTAGCTAACTGTGACTTTCTGACCCACAGCTTAACATGTATTAGCCTCCTGCATATGTTTAGGAATACCCCACATGCTTGATCATTTGGAATAAACACTGAAGCAGTCTGCCCATTACCAGCTTCAGTAATGGACAAATTGGGTCAGGGGTGATTCAAAGATGGTCTTGCATTTGTGCTACCTTTAGCATGCTAATTGCTATTCTCCTCCTCAGTGGGGATCCTGTTTGAGATGGAGGGGGACAAGTGAACTCTGCTCCAACCCTGAAGCCGCTCCTCCCAGCTGCATTGTCAACACGCTGAGCCATGAGGGAGACGGGAAAGCTGACATAAACGCAAGCCAGAACTCTGTAAACTCAACTTCTTTCTTTTTATTTATCCTACACTGTGCTAGTGGCTGTGCATGTTTTACAGCTGATGACCGTTAACAGAGGGGACCACAAAGTTAATGAGATAGTCATGCAACAAATTTGGAAATTTTGAATTTCATGAAGCAGTAAATCTTGTATGTAGTTTCAAGTGATCTGATTAGCGCAAACACTGAAATTCAGAGTCAAAATCTATATATTGTGATAAAAAGTCTTATATAAATGGGATTGAATCATTTTCACAAAGCCTTTTTCAGGTACACAAGCAAACTCAATCATAAATCATGGTCTATTTGTTTTAAAAGAGCATTAGACTCTCTTTTTAAGCTAAATGATCCAAACAAACACGACTTTTTTCCCCCCAAGTTTTAATGAGAGCATGTCTAATGGCAGTTCTGATCGATAGCATTAGCTGCGACCAAATACATAAAAAAAAGGAATCAATGCTAATAAAGTGAGCTCAGTCTCAGAAGAAAGCCTCTGCCTGTTCCACTCACCTCCAGATGGGCTGTCTTCCTTGTCCAGCTGTTTGTGAAACATGGCTGAATATCTGTGACAACCAGGTCTGGGTTAGGGATCAGATCTATTAACAATTATTAATCACCAGCTTCCAGAAAAACATCAGCAGCTGAAAACAATGAGAAGAGCTATTTGTCAAATGAGAAAAGGGAAGCTCACATGCAACAAAGAAACGCATATCTGAAATATCTATAATTGACATTTCACAAGACAACTTCAATATAACCAAACAAATAAACAAAAATCACTTCATCACTGTCAATCCTTCAATTAAGAAGTAGCAAAGCAAGCGTG
This sequence comes from Atherina boyeri, assembly GCA_029874935.1. NCBI lineage: Eukaryota > Metazoa > Chordata > Actinopteri > Atheriniformes > Atherinidae > Atherina > Atherina boyeri. The sequence continues at coordinate 7,599 of JAPMNP010672279.1, read as the reverse complement.
TGTTAAATGCAGTGTGAACGGTGTTCCTTCTGCTTCTTGTGGTGTTTTATTTAATTAATTTAAAGTGTTGATCACTGCAGTCTGCATACCTGCACTAACCTCCACACTGTCTCACTCTCTTAAGTCTCAAGCACCTGTTAAACTTTGAGGACACTTGACTGCTTCAGTGTGCTCTTACAACAATCTTGACATAGTTTGCTTGTAAAAGCAAGTCTGTTTTCACTGCCAGAAAAAAAATATAGATAATTGTTTTATTTTCAGATTGAAACTGAAATACCAGAAACTAAAATAAATTTATGAAAAGTAGAGTTTCTGTTATATTACACTGATATAAAGCCAGGGTATATACATTTAAATAGACGTGTATGTTTACCAGTTATAATATTCTATCTACTGAATAAAATCTTATGTAACATATTTTTTGCTGTTGTTGTGTATAGTTCAGGCTGCCCAGGATGTGGTCATAGAGGTCAAGTTACACAAGGTCTGTTTGATTCAATCTAAATTCATGGAATAAATGTTCATGGAAATTGAATGAACTCTACTCTTTTTTTTCTTTTTTTTTGTCATAGTGAAACTTGTGATTTGGTTAAACCTGAGATCAAACCGGCGTTTTAAGGCACGTACATGCCTGTGAGCCTTGTCAAAGTTTCCTTTAATCACACATGAATAGAGATGAACCTTTAAATGAGATCATTATGTGCTTTATTTATGGGCACAAGCCATGTGGATTTACATAAACTAAAAGAAATGGATGGATAAAAGGGTATTGCAAAATCCATATCATACTGTTATTGCAGAGCAAAGTGTTGCTTCCAACACTTGTAAAGCCAAAACCAGACACATGTCAGCACAGCCTGAAAGCATGAAAAAATGAATCAGGTTCAGCCCTGTCTGTCATTAGGACATATTAACTTGTACAGTACATACTGAATCCGATTTTTGTTGTTGTTGTATTTATGTGAGTCTGATTACAGTTTGTGATCTGGAGCACAGCGCCCCACAGTGGTCAGGTCTGGGACTGGTTTCCTTCCTCATCTCCGTGCTCCAAACTGTGCTCCGAGGAGGACAGCACATTTACATAAAGGTGCAACCACTTTGCGCCTGTGATCATCAGTACTGTTTATCGTTTGATCAGCTATGATTGATGCTCTGTTAATACAGATTTAACTTAGCGTGTTTTCCCTGCCAAGGGACCCATGAAGAGGTTCAATTACAGAGCAATCTCATTAATTCGAGAGCTTGTTACAGAGAGAGGACAGCGGGCTTTTTTAAATTCTGGAATGCAGATGTGTAAGGGACATAATTAGTAGATAAGAGTCCTAATTGGATCCTGCTGTGTGGCTGCAGAGGGTGTAGCCCTTGCTATGTTTTACAAGTTCCACGGTGTGGAAGCACACTTTTTTATAACCTGCTCACACACACGCACCATCCGTCACACACAAAGAGGGAGGGAGTCCCTCACAGCTCTTTTGTCTTGCTGGCAAATGATTGCCACTGCAAGGGTTTGATATTTGACTAAGTTTTTCCTTTGTGTGGGGGTTTTAAAGGAGGTGGAGCATTTGTGAGAAGAGGAATAGTGAAGTATTTAGTGGAAGTATTTGCCAGAAGTTCAAGCCTCATGTGTTACAAACTGTTATTTTTTAGGTTGAGGTTGAGCACAGTAATAGACAAGCCAGTAGAGAGTCTTTTTTTCTTGTGGCTAACAAGAATGCTGGTTGAAAACATCAAACAGCTCTGTGCGCCTGTTTCACAGCACTGTTGTAATGTTTTTATGACATGTGTTCTTTTTCCTGGACTTGTCTCCCAGGCCATGTAAAATGTCAGCAAGGTGGTGGGCTGAGAGAGGCATATCAAAAGGCAGACCACCCCCTGGTCCAGAGCACATCCAGCTTCATTGCCCTTGTTAGATGGACGTATTATTCAAGCATGCCTGTCTCTTGGCCTCTTTGGGGGAACCTGCAGTGTAGTTAAGGGCGAACAAACTGCTCTGAATTCTCCTCTCTCTGAAGACAGATACAAGCCTGACAGCACTCATCATGGTGGTCCGCCCACGTCTGGAACTCCTATGCACTCCCCCCCTTTCTGTCAGGAGTGAGAGCTGTGCAGCAAACTGAAGGTGCAGGCCCAAAAGTGGCACAGTGGGGCTGACAGCCATGAGCAGGAGGGAGGAAGAGGAGGAGGCTGTTGGAGTCGGAGGTGGGGGTGATATAGCCCCCTGCACGGGGTGGCGGATCTCTCCCAGCTGTGCCCATCTGAGGGGAAAAGCAGCCCAGAGGAAGCTCCATTAGTTCCAGGGCAGCGCCGGGCCCTGAGTGGCGGATGGCGGCAGCAGAGCAGAAACACGCTGCTTTTTTTCCAGCATCCACGACCCTCAACACCCAATTACTTCTCTGGGAAAGACATCTATGGACAATGCACACAGCCTCTGGAGCACTGATTTATACTTAGTTTACACACTTTTTTTCTTGTTTTGTTCCTTGTAAGCTTTTAGAAGGGAAGCGCTGGAAATGTACATCTTAGTTCTGGTGTGGCACTGAGAGCTTTTTACTGCACATTTCCCTTTTATGTTGGCTGTAGACTCTAGAGTCAAGTTTGCACATCACACTTGTTTTTCTTATTTTTTTCAGCACAGACTTGTACAATGAAACCAAATTATGTGTATAAATGCAGTCAGTGTGCAATCACTTCTGTAAAGTTATTTTGCTAAAGCATTTGAACAGAGAGGGATTGTGTTAACATCAAAGTTCCCAGTCCCTCCTCCCCATCCCAAGTGCTTCAGCAGGGGGTTGATCTATTTCATGAAGCAGAAATGTCTCAATTTTTATTGTACCTCCTTTTTAGAATGAGAGAGGGCAAGAAACAACTCAGGGCAAATTGGGGGTCTAAGCTCTGAGCTGCCTCCTGATCCATATCTCTGTTAATTACCTTAGTTTACTCCTCAAACACCAGCCCTTTCAGTCAGGCTACATCCCCCATAAAAGTGGACAGATTTGTGTCAGCTCTGTGGCCTCTGTGTGACACGAACAACTCGTGTCTCGCATCTACCAGCTCACCCCTGAGATATTGCCGCAGTATTTTTTTTCATGTGACACGGACATTTGAGAGCCTGTTTTCTTCCAACTGAAATTTAGATTCTCTCTGTTCATCTCTTTCATCCACATGTTGATGATTTATTGCTGTTTTGTTTTGAAGAAACGCTCTGAACTTAATGAACTGTTTAAGAACGTGCAACCAAGGCTGTGTTCTTATGACAAACATCTTCATTTTCATGGGTCAACCTCGCATATTGCTTTGATGGCATGACCCTTCAGCCATGTCCCCCATCGTTTTGGTTTTATATGTCTGTTTCTCCCCCTTTTTTGCAGCTTGTACCACCTACTTTGGAGTTGAGTCTGCGTCTCCATGTGAACCCAGTTTGAGCGTGTTTGTTTATGTGTCTCGTAAGTCTTGGCCAAGCAATCTTGGCCTGGTCTCCTGCTGTGCTGCCTGTCATTCTTGCATCCATTGACATTCAGACTGAGCAGCTGTGCCTCCTCATGTTTTTCAATTAGACATCACTTCAAACCAGCCTGTTTGGAATTTAAAGGGCTCACCTTCCCTGTTTACACATCCTGGAAACACTGGGAATAAAATCTTAAGGGGGGAAAGGAATACAAATGTATGTCTCTGTCCACATGACATGTGTTGCATGCTACATCATCAAATGTAAGAGCTAAAATGATTACTGGTGTGACAGTGCTGTCTGTTTGTGATGAGAATTAAAGTTTCCACTCATCTCAACAGGTGTTCCCTGTGGGCTTTCATGGGGGGGAAAGGCAAAGCACCAGCAGTGGGACTAAATGACCTAAAAGGCTTGCATTTTTCCAATCACAACAGAGGTGTCATTAACGTCCCCGTCACCAGGCGTGACCTGGACCCAGACTGAGCCCTGAGGAGACACGCTATTGATCCGCACAGCCAAGAAAGCCAGCTGCCATTAAAGCCATGACAGTGGAACTGTACGGTATCGATCGGAAGCGCCGGGGCCACACCATATTATTTATAGAAGAGAGCTCCATCCTCTACTCTCTTATGTCTGATAATTGATGGCAAGTGGGGCCTTGCTTCCTACCCTGACCCTGACAAACTGAAAGTCAGATGGATTACATCTAACACAATTATGATTGATATTATCAGATTACGCCATGCACGACAAGGCATGCTGGGTGAGCAGAGCTGAGGTATTCACTCTTTCAGGATGTCCGGCTTAATTCCTCCAGTGGGAAAAATGGTGAGTCTGCGGTGAATGGGGTAAAGGTGCATGTGGTTGTGTGTGTGTGTAAAAAAAAACAAAAAAAAAACACTAATGACACAGTACATGTATGAGAGATCCCAATGAGAAAGGTCTGAAATAAAACCTAAGTGGCTGGTGGTCCTAGAAAATCCAGAAGCTTACATAAAACCAGCATGTTACGGTTGCTTCATTCCCACATATATTAGAGTTTCCACCTGGTTTGAAGGCAGAATGATTACAATTCCAGCTCTCCCTCAGAGGGGGTGATAATATCCTTACAGCTGACTTTGTTTGACTCAAGTAAATGAATATGTTTGCTGAAATTAAAGTTGGTGCATCCCTTCATTGATTTATTTCCACCACATTTATATGACTCCCCAAGCGTAATGATCGGATTGAGCGCTTCACATTTTCTTCCACCTCAATACGTTAACATTGTTTAATGGTTTTGTGGTTTTCCTATTCCTTCGGAGAAAAAAAATCAAGAAAAATACCACCTCTGTCATGAGAGATGTATTTAAATAATTAGGTCAGAAACTCTTTCATCTTTAATATAATTTTCTGAAACTACTTTCTCAGCCTCAAAAGAATAAACATATTGTAGCTTCTGCCATAATAATATTAGCTAAAACTGGAGTCAGAGCCTGTGAAAAAAGGAGTTTGCAGAGCCTTAAACTGACGCTCAACTACCGTGTATTTATGTTTGCTATATGTTTATATGCATGTGTGCACAAGCTTGTCCCTGCTCATTCGCTTTACTATGAAACCACTATTGTAGATGAGGCAGAGTGAAAGTGGCACAGAGCTGCAGCCGTGCACAGCACAGACCCTTTCTGTCCCATGAATGACCAACATACGGCTCTCAATCCATTTCTTTATACACTATTATTATGAGGTTTACTAGCATTTTTCCGACTAATCCAATTACTCTGAACGACTATAATGCGATTTAGACATTGTTTATTATTCAATTACAGGACATATCTCTCCCTCTCATACATGCAACGCTTGCCCTTAAAGCCTCTTTTTATTGCTCAAAAGTTTCTGCATTCTGTGGAGATCATGGTGGTGGGGAATTGAATTAACATGACAGAAGGAGTAGCTCCTTATGAGGCTTAAACTGTAACGACAAGCCCGTTAAAATTAATTTTCCACTCTGATTGGATTTACTGTATTCATCATTGCTTCACAGATATGTCTGTTCTTCATTCATATTTGAGAGAACAAAAAACATAAATCTCACAAATTGGTTCCTGTCGCCTCTTGTTAAAATGATGGGGATTTATGGCTCGACTTGCTGCACGAGGTCTCAGCCGCTTGCCGGTCCCTGCCAACAGCAGCTTCATAAATGCACCAACAAAAATTGTTTCACTCTCCAATAGTCACAGCAATTGTACCAAATTGAATTAAATCAGCATCTGTCTTCTGTTAGATTTTTATTTCCAATTCATTAGAAAAACTAACATTCTTATTAGATACTCAGGGTGGATGTGTTGCACTGTGGCACAGGGACCACATGTCTGCTTGGTGTTTTAATATGAGTAGTGTAATAAGGATTTTTAGTATTTATTGGCCACCCCCTTATGAACTTACTTTGCGTTTTCTTGAATTTAATTTACTTTTTAAGGGGCTCTTCTAGATTTTAGGGCTCATGTTTACAGTTTGAATTTACAGAATTAATATGCTAAATGAACACCCTCACCCTGATGGTAAGATATAGTGTAGTACATAAAATGTTTAGCCATTTGGAAATGAGCATGTATGACCCACATTTCTGCAGTTTACTGTAAAGCGCGGTTTCTTCTTCTGCGTTGTCTCCGTCATGTAGGTTATGCTGTAACCGCTGTAGCCTCAGCGTAGGTCCCCAGAGGCTTGACACGCACCTCTTCGGATCTGACGTGCATCCCAGCAATGCGAACACAGTGGAAGTACAATGGAAGTAATCCCTTGTGATTGGTCAGAGTGAGAATACTTGCCTGAAACATTAAAAAAAACTCTGCTCTGTGGAGTTTACCGGTATATATGAAGTCATGGAAAAAATTATTAGACCACCCTTGTTTTTTTCAATGTCTTGTAAATTTTAATGCCTGGTACCACTAAAGGTACCTTTGTTTGGACAAATATAATGATAACAACAATAGCTCAAAAGAGTTCAATTCAAGAGCTGATATGTTGCCATCTAGCCAAGAAGTCGGTTTCGAACTGTCCTTGCTGAACAAGTCACATTTTTTGACAGTGCCCACTCATTTTTAAGGTCCCTGGAGGTCTGACGACGATTCCTGACAAAGGAACGGATGAGTGCACGGGGTGGTCTAATAATTTTTTCCATGATACATTCCATATTATATGAGTATATATGTTCATGTTTCCCAGCCATTATCAGTCCTACTACCACCTGCAGATTTGGAAAAGAAACTGCAGCACGATGCTTTGACCCCACGCTCGAGTTTAAACACACAACCCATCAGCGTCAGCTAGGCCGGCCCGATCTGAAGCTGACGCCATCCCGGCTATACTTGTACAGAGACAACGCAGAAGTATAAACCGGCCTTAACAGTGTGGTGGAGTAGTTGAGGTGAATGGGACCAGTCCATTTTAACACCTGGATTCCCAGCGAGGCCATTGCTGTGGACTTCACTATATTGAGCTGTTAGGGAGTTTCTTTTTGTAAAAAAAGGTGAGTAATTTAATGAAGAAGATGAGGGTGGGGGTATTAAGTGTCAGCCAAATATGAGAATGCCCCATTCAAAAAGGGGCGTGTGGGACCCTTCTGTTAATCATCTTAATTTAAATGCCTCTCCTCATTTGTGATATTTGATTTCATTTTTCACTTCAGCAAAAATGGGAGGTCCTGTTTGTATGGTCAACATATGGCACATATTAGATTACTCATATATTGTGTTTTGTTTTCTGTGGTATCATCTTTCTCACGCAGTGCCTTCGTGCAACATATGCTCTTCCTCATTACCCATATCACACAAGCTATTGAAGTATATCAAGTATCTGATACAGCAGCACTTCATATCTCTATAAAGGATCACTTAAAGTCTGAACACCAACAGACTTTTTTGTTTCCAGTTAGAAAATAAATTATAATAATGTGTTGAACATGTTCTGAAACTACATTTACCAAGCTGGTAACCTTTCAGAGTAATCAAGCTCATTAACTGAAACTTGAGGGAGTCAGTGTTTTCACAAATTGTATAATTATTAATATCAGTTGTTGAGTGAGATAGATCTGTTAACATCTATTTAAAGGGATACTAGGCAAGTCTGCTCCCCCTAGCGTCCGTTAGTAAATGCTTTCAAACACACTGTCGTAA
>JAPMNP010672277.1:0-14999 GCA_029874935.1 Atherina boyeri | reverse complement strand
GGTTGTCAGTGATAGAAGTATTTGAAATGAACATCATTTTTTAATATCTTGTAACATATCAGCACCATTTAATGATCACTTAAAATAAAGATGATACATAATTCTTACATACGGTTCCTTTAACCCACAGTCAAGCATAGTGATGGCAGCGTCATCCTGCGGGGATGTTTTCTGCAACAGGGCCTGTTAGACGAGTCACAATGTCGTGGCGAGAGTTTACAAATGGCTGGGTACTGATGCTCCCCATTCTGCATGGTTGAGTCGAACATTTCTTCAAAGACATACGGGAAACAAATTGAAAGAATAGTTACACCATCCTTCAGGCATCTAAAATCAGATGAGAAAAACTGATAATGACAGTTCATTTATCTCAGGGGCGCCTGATTTTCTGTCTCTTGTATCCACATACTGACCTCTATTTCCTCCCAACCTCTCTCCACCTCTTCCACCCTCTGCCCATCTTCTCTGCCTGGCCGTCTCTGGAGAATAGAGCAAAGATGCCGGTATCAGGACTTTGGTTATGCTGGACGAGCAGGGAGGTAAGATCACACGGGGAGAGATGGAATGTATAGTCACAACATGTTGGTGTAGTATCCCTGCTATTTATATTTAACACAGCTTTTATGATATTTATTTATTTTTAAAAAGTGAAATGATTGAATTTGCATAGTCATAGAATGACAGCTGACAGTATTATTTCTAGATCGCAATGTTGCTGTTGTTTCAAAACACTTGAATGATTGAATTGTTTGCCTGTTTTCATTTAATTGCATTTCCAAACTAATTGATTTTTTTCCCCCAGATTTCTTTTCAAACCAATCATTTCTGATTTGGGCTTTGATTTAATGCATGGTTCATTTGATTGGTGAGGGTTGCAAGATTACATGGGGAGGTTTTCTTTCTTTCAGCTTCCCTTTTAACGTTTGTTTCCTTTGGCTAATATTTCTTTTCTTCTTTAGTTTGCCCAACTGCTTTGATTTGCCACCAGCTTATTCTCATTTTGTTACTTTCTTTTATTTCCCCAGCTCGTTTTAGCTCACCAAGGCAGCAAAAGAAATTTCAAAAGTGCCAAAGCATTTACAGATCTCATGAACAATGTTTAAAGCCAACCACTGCAAAACAAATAAAACCCCACAGCTTGATACTGACCACAAACCAGCTGAGTTAAGGTGTTTGTTCCTGTGGCTTTTAGTGGCAGCGTAACCTCAAGGCTCTTCTCTGATCTGTTTGCGTTAAAAGAAATAAAAATATATTTAAGAAAAATCAGAGCAAAAATACCTACCTGTAAAGCTCTGGTCGATGACCACTTTTAAAATTATTATCCGTACGATATGGCCAATTTTTTTTCAGCGAGTTTGTGAATGACTAAAGGTTCAAACAGACCTGAGAACAGCTGAAAAGGCCCTGCAGAAAATAAACAAGGTTAAAAAAGAACAACACAGAACGATCGATTTAGCTGGTAATGACAAACTACTTAGCCACTTGTCTCTCAACCCCATATACTGATTTGTACAATCCCTGGTTGCACGTCGATGTCGACTGTGCACCGTCGAACAGTTCATATTGTAGTTAGAAATTATGAAACAATACTCTGATCGACACGACTCTTGGGAGTCATGTGTTCCGATTCACAAATCTTTCACAAGGAGAACATTAACTTCACCACACAGCTGTTCACTCAGGGGTATAAAAGCTGTATCCCTCCTGTGACTATCCGTTTGTGCACTCATCTCCAATGTCCCCAGACCTTTTTTTTCACCTGCGGGATAATATTTAGAAAAAAAACAATCCCAATGGCCGATTGGACATGCAGCCAGCTGCGGGTCTGAGCCTTTATTAGTGGCGCTTTAGCTTGGGTGAAACCAAATTGAAACTGATTAAGCCATTGACCATGTTTAATTGGTACATCATGCTCAATGCCTCTGCTGCACTTTACTGTAATTTTACTAACTAAAAGCATGCCAACCAGGGATTTCACAAATCTGTAACAGTCAATAAACTAATTTCTGAATCCATATTTAACCGTGCCACATCCTGTCACACTCTGCCTGCATTGTATTTCTGTTAATCACAATCAACATGGAAATGCTTTTTTTATGTGGAATAGTCACCAGCGCACCATCCACCACATCAGCATGTCAACGGTCCAAATGCTCATAAACCAGTCAAAGCTTAAATATTTTTGGTTATATTGAACATTTGCAAAGTCAAACAAAGTAACATTTGAGCAAAAGGTGAGTTTTATTTATTCCACGGTGATAGCAAGTTCCCTTAATTTTTATTTTTTTTCTAAAAAGATGATATGTCCAATACAATCATGATGATCCACAGTCCTCAGGGCCATTTATCTGCTCATATTTCTGTTCAAATAATGGATATATTGTAGCTGTTAGGGCATGGTCAGCGCAGGGAACATATGTTTTAGTTTTTTTTGGGGGGGAGGGTGGTGAAATTACATGATGAGGTTCTGAAAATTATATCTAAAATTCTTAATAAATGAATATCTGTTGGTGTTAATTGCTTTGTTTCCGTACAATTTGAGTATATCACACACAAATACAAAGGTTTTAGTTCTGAGCAAACAACCCCTTATTCTCTCGTTCTAACATTGTTAAAGGTTAATATTTTGCTTTATCATGCACAGAAGTAAATTAAATTATTATTACCAATCTCGTGTTTATCCTCTTAATATGGCAGCAAGTGGTAAGCCTATAGGCTACGTAATAAAGTAACAGAGGAAAGAGGCTTACGCTTACCAAAGCTAGCTAGCGCTGCTAAAGCTAACTGAAGAGCTAAAATGTTTAACAACAAATACAGGGTTGTTCTCTTTGTAACTTGAACAAAATCTTAATGAGGGTATTTTAGGATTTTCAAAGTTACTTTGGGTGAGGTGTAGTTAGTCGGTGTCTTACTTGCAGTAGAAAGTTTGGAGAATCAGAAAGGACTTCTTCCAGAGGAGCTAAACTCAGCGCTACCAACAATGACATTAACAAGATTAACAAAGAGCTTATTTTTGCCATTTAGAACAACTTAAACTCTTTCAGCAAAGGCTGAGTAGTGTCTTCACACTCCACTAGTTTGCCAAAGCAAATCGTGGATTTTTTACCAAATCACTTAAATGAGACTGTTGTTTACTGCTAAAGAGCGTCCATGTGGCTGGTCGACATTGCAGACAGCCCAACACATCTTCTGGCGATCAGCCGAGTCCATTCAGAAGATGGCTGCTGGGCTTCTCAGATCTAAGAGGAAGCAAATGTCCTTTTTCAGGCTTTTCATCAGTTTTTAGTGCATCATAGCTGGTATTTCACATTACCATGGTAGACTTTTGAGTTACTGCTGATCAGTGGTTGGATATTACTTGCAAGTTCAACCATGCAGCTAATGACAACTGTAATTCCCTCTTCTGTGGCCCTTTTTTAATCTAGCTTCCTTAGCTGTCTCAGTACCCAGATAGCAGACACAATTAACCTAGGCTGGGCTACTTTTGGCTCAATGACAGCACTTGGTCCAAATATTAGAAGCTAACCTGGACACAGATTATGGCAATTTCCTCATCTGTTGTGGTCATGTGGCTGAGTATTGGTAGCCAGAGACATGAAGTCAACGGCGTAAGTCAAGGCCAAATATAGGCCAAACAAAACTGCAGATGTGGGGCATATTTGGGCCAAACACCTTTTTTGCTATCTGGGTACTGCTTCCTGCAGGTAAGACACTGACTGCTAATCAGTACGTCCCAAACCTCACATAGAAAAATAACTTAAATATCCCTTTCACATAAGTTAACCGGTGCTGTAAGAAAGATGTTCCCTTTGAGAGTGGCATTGGTGTGTTTATTATTAAATATGTTCATGTAACATTGGTTGTTGAAAGATTTCAGCTTTTAAATGCATCTGCCTCGTAGATGGTGGCTTCAAACCATGTTCTGGCTCAAATTCTAACAAATAGCCAACATTGTGGTTAATATAGGAGCACTCCACAGAAACTTGAAGGTTTTAAATGTCACTGTAACTCTGTTACACATAGCCTACGCACCAGAGTCTACACACACACACGTATCAGTTACCACTCATCATAACTCATATTTCTGTCAACCAGTCAATGAAATTCATTCCACTACTGTCATCCCTTTGTCCTGACCAGAGCAACTCGATCGTGTTGAAGATGGCATGAACCATATCAACCAAGACATGAAGGAAGCCGAGAAAAATTTAAAAGATTTAGGGAAATGCTGTGGGCTTTTCATATGTCCATGTAACAAGTAGGTACTGACAATGTGCCCCAAAGGTTCTCTACATATGTGGTGGCGTCCAGTTTTTCCTCTTTTATTTTTCTTTTTTGTTTTACTTTCTTTTGTCATAGTGAGTGTCTGAAGTTGTTGTCTTCTCTCCTTTGTCTTCTCTTTATCTCTCTCTTTCTTTCCTCTTATTCCTCTCTTCTTGTGCTTCATTCTATGGGGGATAAATGACTTGTGTTTAATCAGAGCAACTGGAGCGCATCGAGGAGGGAATGGACCAAATCAATAAGGACATGAAGGATGCAGAAAAGAATTTGAACGATCTAGGGAAATTCTGTGGTCTTTGCTCCTGTCCATGTAACAAGTAGGTGCTGCTTGCCTGCCTGCCTGCCTGCCATTCAAAAATTAGACAAAATATCTAAGAAATCAAAAATATCCGAGGAAGAAGTGACATCACGATGGCCATCAGCCAATAGTCCGCTGTGCTCCAGCTCCAAATAAACACTGACTCTGGCCCTCTCATTTATGTAAGGTCACAGAAGGATTTTCTTTTAAAAAAAAAGAAAAAGAGAAAAACATCTTTACACATGGAGACATAATGTACTTAAAGTCGAACTGAAATTTTAATTATTTTAAGGTGGACTGTAACTTGCAGTTGACTGTCATGTCAGGGACCAAACAAAAAAAAACACTTACTATCCATGCACACTTAGTTCTTGTACAATTGAACATGGGTATTTAGATAATTGCAGTTTTGCATGTGTTTGGGCTAATCGTCCATATGCAAATAAGGTCTTTGGGGTCTTTGAGGACCCAATTTTGATTTTTCCCCAAGATTTTCACTCGTTCAGGTTGTAATATTTATCAATACATAGAAAAGTCAGTGTTTCTGGCTTTCGATGACTTCATCATTGGTTTGACATCCCAAGTGTTCACCAGTCTCTCTGTAACTGCGTTGGCCGAGATAGTGCTGGTGCTAACCTTGTTAACGGGACCTCTTATGTGTTACAAGTTGACTATATGGTAGAACATACAGTAGATATCAGAATGTGTTATAGAAAACACTGCAACATGTAATAACACTCAGAAAACACAGAATTCGAAGATAATGTTACCAGATTTAGACCAGACCCAGTCCCAGAGTGAGATAGTTCCTAGTTTCCTGAAGAATCACCAGGGAATTTATTCATGTCCAGGACATCTCTATTGTATTTGACTAAGATGTTCTGCCCGTACATTAAAAGCAGGAAACTGCTATGAGATCACCTGTCCTAATAATGTGCACCTAAAGTTGAGGTACTGTATGATTTCAGATTGTCAGGGCCAGCAAAGATGACTCGCTTGTCCCAGTGTACAAGAACAGGAGGAAGACGATTTCTTTAGTAAAGTCTGTCCATTTCCCCTGCAACAGATAGACAGATATGCCCTCTTTCAACTTGATTGTATTGATCTTTTCCAGATGACGAGACAAACCAAAACTGTTGACAGTTTAACTCTGTCAATGTCATATTTATGTCTAAAGCACTATTAAAACAACATGGTTGCCAAAGTGCTTTACAAGTTGATGTAAAAAAGACAAGGCCAAACAAAGTGAAACAGGCAAAAGGTACTTCACAGTTGTGATTGTTGCCATGTTCTTTTGTCTGCTGGCTTCTGGCTTCTCTGGTTTAAAAGCCTAGGACAGAAACTCTGGAACGTGTGCTTAACATCTTGGCCTTTCTGAGCCCCACTGAATGTAAACAAGACTAACATTTTTAATATCTTAAAAAGTTTTTAGTCTGGTTTACAGTAAATGTAATGATTGTGTAACATCAAGTAGCCGTCATGACTTTTGACTGTAGTGTTGACTCCTTAATGTCTTTCCGTTTTTCCACTTCCTCTCGTAGTAGTAAAATCAGATGTTAAATTGTACCAATTTGTACCAACTTGAAAGTTTACATTAAAGGGACACACCACCATTTGGGCAAATATGCTAATTTTCCGCCTCCCCTGATTTTTTTCCACCTCTGATTCAATCATTAATTCAGATTAGACCGTTAGCACCTAATGCTAATGGTCTAATCTGATTCAATGATTCGTGCTAAGCTAAAGCCACAAATGGGGTCACCAGATTCAGAGAACGGCTGGATGAACAGGGGAAAGGTAAAACTCAATGGTTTAACTCGAAAGGAGGTGGAAAAATAGCATATTTGCCCAAATGGTGGTGGGTTCCTTTAAAGCCAGAAATCTCCTCGGTAGTATCCACAAACATGAAAGTGCTTGTTTCAGCTTCCCACTGCAACACTGGGGATATACTCAAATATATATAGTACAGCAGGAAACGTTAGTGTCTTTTAGTTTTGTTTTACTTCTTGTTGTTGTTTTTTGCTCTGACAGGAAAAAGCTCATTAGCTTTTGTAGAGGAAGTACAGATTGTAAAGCTAAGTACATAGGAGTTCGGACAGCTGCCAGGGAACGTTGTTAAAGGTGATGTTTTTGGGTTCATGAGGGTTCTGTCCTTTTGCGATGAAAAATGAAACCGTGAATCCCAACATCAAACCAGTCATTGCTGGTTTATGTAACATTAATCATTAGTTCGGCCTTATATTGCCATTGCGGACTCTAGTTCTATCTACAGATGATTGAATCAACAGGAATTCCTTTGACCAAAAGGCTTAAATATATTAGCATTTACTAATGTTTTTTAAAAATGCCCCACTCATCACAAGTTCCCAAAAAATTATCATTTTCTTTACAACTTAAGTGATTTTTAATTTCAGTTCGACTTTAACGTAAATTCATATGGATTTTAGCTGCAGACATAAACTCTGACTCGTAGCTGCGTGCACTTGCAGCAGTCTTGGTTTCTCATGGTGGCTCCTCCACTGGATTGGACAAATACAACATCCCTGAATTTGTAGCTGCACAACTGTCAAGCATCCCATTGTCCTTCATTCTCAGCTCCCATACTTAACATGATTGGCTTTGAGAAGTTTAACTATTAACCAAGAATTAACCTTTGCAATTAACCCCCAGACATGTACAGATTAACCCCATAAAGCCAAGATAAAAAAGAAAAAGTGCAGTCCTCCACATGCTATTTTTAAGCTATTCCACTCAATGAAGGCCATGACTCATCAATAAGTGCCTTTATTAACATCCTTCTATCAAGTGCCCTTCTCGAAATGCCCTGTTCTGTTAGTTTCCGCTTCACTACCTAATGGGAGTCTTTAAATGCAGGTGTACCCACTGTAGAAGTCCCACTTGCAGCATATATTGATTCCTTCAGAGGAGGATTTTTTTTTTCCAGTATTGATGCAGGGTGGGGGGAAGAGGGGACTTCTACAGTGATACCACTGCAGCTGTAGGCCTTCCCAACTTTTAAATCACTTAGATGAAACCCAAAGAGCAGGGCTGGGGCTCTCCAAGCACTCAGCTCACCTGAAAGAGTTGACTTTAGCTGGACATTTATTGTCCCAAAATGACTTTGGCCAGCCTGGTCCAGGACTGTTTGACACTTCTCCTCATCTGCATGATCTCTACCACCACACCGCTCTAACATCAAGTAGATCCCCACCTTTTTGCAGGCAACGAGACCTTTCTGTTTCTCCCCTTTGAACACCCTTACCCCCCTCCCTACCAGCATCTTTGAACCAATGAGTGCCAATGACATGGAATGACTGGCGAGCATGACCCTTTGAATGCTCATGCATGCATGATGATGCAATTCATAACAGCAATGCAACACATAACTCTGCTAAAATGATGATGTTAACAGTGAAGATGATGTTGATGATGATGACAAAAATATTTTCATGTTTAATTACTCAATGCTGTACTTCTGGTTATTCAAATATGGAGCAAATAGTCATTTTAAAACCTTTAGTGATTTTCCAAAGGCTAAAAAGTCCAAATGTCTATTTTTGTGTTTAATAACCCTTAAAACTCTGCTAGATCGTTATCTTTTATTTATTTTTATTTTTCCGCTAGGTTGCCAGCACCCTGAGTGTTATCTTTTATTTTGTCAACAATTTCTCAGGAACAATAATGTGTAGTAGTTACCCCTATATAGTCTGGCTTTCCCCAGACTAAGTTCAAGATTGAACTTAGTCTGGGGACCCTGCCATGTATTTTTGACTGCACAAGAGGCGTGACCAACGGGCATAGTTCAAATGACTCTGTACATAATTGGATAGAGCATTCACCAATCAGACCATCGATCCAGGTGACTTACTGGTTAGTCGTAAGGGTAACATGTCTTTCTTTTGTATGAATTCTTCCAGTGCAAGTTTCTGTTCCGTTTCCAAAGAAAACTTGCCTTTAAGATCTTTTAAACCAGCAACGACAGCGGGGTGGACGGATAGCTGTGCTCTGGTGGCTGCCATGACTAATATAAACAACAAGCTGCTTGCCAACTTTACCATCGCTTCTCTGACGTCATCGTCTTGAACCCACCAATAGCGCGCAAGCGGATAAGTCTGTTTGTGATTGGCTTCAGAAAAACTGTATCGGCTGCAGCAGAAGTGAATGTGACGGTTTCCAGACTGATCTGCTGGGCGGAAAAAAACGCCGTCACATCAGGCTGGTGGAAGCCAGGCTAACCCCTATAGGCAATTAATGGGAGTTTTCCAGGGATTTATATCCCGTCAATGAGGTTTACAATCTAGCCGCAAAGTTTTTGTTCAGAGACTCTATACAGTCAATCCACAATGATGATCCAGGATAACACCATTATTCATCACATTTTTAAAATATAAAAAGATTGCTCTCACTACTATAGTCCTATGAGACTTTTATTTTCACCAGGAAATGATGATGAAGCTACTTCCTGTCAAACTTTCTACCAATCAGAGAGCTTAAATTGGCAGCGATGTCCAATCAGGAGCAGCCAAACATCAACAAGTGAGCAGAAAGTTCTATGTCTGTCTGAAAAAGAGAAAAATAATGCTTCACTATGGCCTGAATAAAGCCAGGAAGACGCAAAGTTTAGCCTTATTATCTGACAACAATGTCTGGATGTTGACTGTCTTAAAAAGGTTGAGGTTCTACAGTTTTGCCTAAAGAATTTAAAAAAGGGAAGAAAAACAGGCGGACCAAAAATAGAAAAAATAAGATTTGGAGTTTTAAGGGTTAATGACAAATTGTAGTAAACCATGTCAGGATGGTTGTACAGACTGAACCTAATCCAGATGTGTTCATTGAAGTCTTGTTTTTATGAAAACAGAAGAAAAAGAAAAAATAAGCTTTTAAACATGGATGAAAAAGCAGTCGTATGTTCAAAGGAATGCAGTAAAAAAAAAGGGGGAAAAAAGCCTGACAGGAAAAAAATGACAGTATGGCACATTCAAAAGAGAAAAGCAGGACAGATCTGCAGAGGAGGCGGGAAACTGGGTTTGGACACATATTTCTAAGGATGCAGTCTGCTTTGGCATGTGAAATGGGTACCTCATGCCACTGCGCATGCACTGCTTGGTACCCTTGTCTTTACATGGCTCCGTGTGGCGTTCCAGCCCACTGCTGCTTTGTTTTCCTCCTTCGGTTCTGCTGCACTTCCTCTGCAGTGCCACCTCTCCTGCAGAGCGCTGTGCTAAATTAGCCTTTATCCTGCACTGGCTGCTCAACATTACTGTTCGCTAAGCTCCTTCTCCCGCGGGGATCTCGCTCACATGTAGGTCAGCCTTATCAGATAGTGGCATGATCGCCTGCTGGGACGTCGACTCAAACTGGCTGCACACACAGAAGGATGGAAAAATGAAAAGAACTGCATTTTTATTGGAAATTTGCGGCTCTGCTGCTTACTGTATTTTCTAATCCATGCAGGCTGTCTATTAGAATTAGCTGACTCTAGATTTTTTGGTGCCTAATGCCTTCACCGTCTGGCAGTCTGTATGCCACTGATTGGTGGATGGTTCAACTTGCAAGTCACTCAAGGAATAAATTAGAGATAATGAGTTTAATTTCACTGCGGGGTAGCAAAACTCATGGAATCTAATCAGGTTAACTCAGTACAATGACGGCAAATCTGATCGGATATGTTCATTAGATCCTTTGTGAGACAGCAGGAAAGTAAACTGAGATGCATCCAGAAAGGAGAAGGGAAGCGATTGTGTATAATATCACATAAGAAAGAAGAAAAGAGCAAAAAGGCTGAAAACAAGAATAAAACAGACACAAAGAGAAGGAACTCAGACATGGTTTATGTGTGTGTTTACCACGCTGGGGACAGGGAGCTAAGCGAAGCGTTGCCTCAGTCCACTTCTATTAATAAAAGCAGTGTAGGAGGCTGAGCCATCGCCATCCCTGATGCAGCTAGAATCCATCCTCACTGCACTCGGCTCGGACAAAACTCAGCAAGTCAGGCTATTATAGAGGGAATGTAAAGGTAAAGTGATAGGCTGATGCTTGCGGGATGAAGAGGAAATCTGTTACGATGCAGCTTATTACTAAAGAATACCTTTAAGTGACTTATCTAATGAAGCAACTAACGACATTGAAGCAAATCCCCTGTTTTATGGCCCTCCCCGCCTCCTGTTCTGTGCCAAAGCTGATGTTGAACGACTCCAATGGGAGGTTCGACAGGACGGGTGAGGTGCCATTTCCAAAGCCGTGCAGCTGAGCTGTGATTGCGCAGCGTGTTAGCACAGCTGTATTTCCGCCGGAGACCGAAGCAGATACGATCTTCAGCTGAGGGAAGTGTTACTTTCAAAACCCTTATCACACGTTCACACCGAGCATTCCCGATTTACCTGAACCCTGAACCCGGAGGGAAAGCGATGCCACCTGAAATAATACAACCAAGGGTAGAGGTTGGGGTTTGGGAGGGGTGGGGGTGTAACAGAAGGTCTGGGAATAGTCCGACATGGTGTTTTTTCTCTACTGACTCCCCTCCAGTTTCTTGTTTTGTTTTGTTTCCTACTTGTCGTTTTTGCAGTTTGTTCTCAGCACTGATCGTCGTCCCTCCTGACAGTCCCGTACTCTGTGTTGTGTGTCTGCCAAAGGCTTGTCTCTTCTCTGTTTAACTGTGGGAGTGGGATGGGGTTCATTCATGTGACCATACAGAAGAAGGAAAAAAAAGTTTTAAATGTTGCACTATTAAAATGCATTGAACAGTATGTTATATACCTATCAGATATAACATCTCACACATTACAGCTGTTACTAGAGAATGAGCCGACTAAACCCAATCTAACCAGTCCATGCCTGCTATGCTTTGCTTGACTTAGTGTAGTCCCCTCCATTTATTTATGTGCTGAATGCATGAAACCAATTAACACCTTTGTGTCAGCTGATCATGCTACATACTGATATATATTCCAAAATGCTGTTGCAGTACCTCATACCCAAGGCTCTCTTTGTAGATTTGTCTAATGGAAAGCCCCCCTGGTTGAGGTAATGATGAATCGCTCTGATTCATCATTGCCAAATGATAACCGATGCCATCGGACTGTTGAGTAACTGTCTCTCCTCGCCCTATGCAATGCTGCCGGCATACAGGATGAAGACCGGAGCCAGCAAGGCTTGGGGGAACAACCAGGATGGGGTGGTGGCCAGCCAGCCTGCCCGCGTGGTGGATGAACGTGAACAGATGGCCATCAGTGGAGGCTTCATCCGCAGGTAAGATAGCAGCTTGAGGTTTAAAACTAACACAGCTAGCTGTGGAAAGAAGGGAAAGTATGGAGAAATGATGATAATAATAATAATACATTTTATTTGGAAGCACCTTTCAGGTCACTCAAGGACACTGTACAATAAAACAAAAAATAATAAACAGAATAAAACAACAATAGATAAAAAAGAAATAAAAACCCATGGGAAGCAATTTACAAAGTATATGTGGTTTAGAAGAGGTGAGTTTTGAGTCTGGATTTGAACAGGGGGAGATAGTCGGTGTTACGGATGTCAGGTGGGAGTGATAGTAGTCCATACCATAGTTTGATAGATAGAGGTAAGTGTTGATATATCTAAGCAAGGCAGTTTTATTTGTGTTACAAATTTCATTTACAATACCATTCAGGTGCTTCTCATAAAACACTAAAAGCATTACAACAGGATGCAGAGGAAGCATTATAAGGTGGTCATAGAGGTGGTCTTGGGTCTGGAGGACCCGCATTCAAGTCCTAATCTGGTAATGGAGGCCGGCTCCTGAGCAAGGCCCTCACCCCCTACAATATTGATTTAATTCCTCTTCAACACCCGATTGTAACCAATTAATTAGATGCCCTATTACAAAAATTTAACAGGAGGACTGGAAAAACACCATCCAATCATTTGACCATCCTGTCTAAATGATTGGATGGTGATATGTCAATCAAAAACAGTTGGCTTTGGTCACTCCCACTCCCCAAGACGCGTCCAACCATTCCACGTTCCTGTACTCTGGATGCGTGGTTTTGGGGGAAAGTCTGGAGAAAGGGGTTTGGACTTCTGAATTGTATATTTTCAAAATTTTACTTGCTCAAGCAGTTTTTCCAGAAAACTGGACCCTGCCTTTAAAAAGTACATTCAAAACAAACTACATAAATAAAATGAATAAAAAACACAGAAAAAACTCAAATAAAAAAAGATAAAATGCAAGAAATAAAAGTTACAGTGTGAGGAATTAACAGTTGTTTAGATGAAAGGCGGGATGAAGAAAAGGTTTTTAACTTTGATTTAAATCACGAGAGTTTCAGCAGACCTGCAGGTTTCTGGGAGTTTGTCTCACACATGAGGAGCATAGAAACTAAACGTTGCCTCGTTCACAAAGTACTGCAATACCTTTACCTTTACCGATCTCAAATCACCTCAAACAAACCTCACGAAAACATCAGAGTACAGTTAATTTTGAGTTAAATAAAGCAGAAAAAATCTATCCAATTTGATCACCCTCCAGTTGTGGACGACGTTACTCACACTGTTAAATTCTGCAACTCACGTACGTTCTCATGGGGGTATGTCCTGCTCCGCTGAGGATTCAGCAGTTACACACCAGCACAGTGCCAACAGTGGGACAAGAAACTCCCTCCGGCAGTCACAGCAGACTATCAGTGTATCCATTAATCTCTGCTGTCTTCGGTAAAAGTTTGTCAAAGTCCCGGGGGAATAACGTGCCGGGTGTTGGCAGTGACCCTGAGCTCTCTTTCATCATGGCTATGCACAAAATAAATCCACTGAGTGTCTACGGACTGCAGTTACTCCTGAAACTTTGGTTCTCTGAGTAATGGCACACTCTTGAAACCTCTAGAGAAATCTGTTAAAGCTTCACAATATTAATTCTCATTGCGTAATTCCCACAGTCCATAACAACTGCAGGCTGATGGCTAACCCGATCCTTCCCTCCACTAAACATAAATCTGATTGAAGCTGAGTGATGCAGAAGTTGGCTACCAAGCGGGTGTATTGCAAGGTCTGCAGTTCAGCTTCACTCTTCACAAAATCAATTCAGTGTCTTTTGATCACATTATATACGTTCAAAAGTAAGTTACTGGGATTAAAAATAACTTCTACAACTATAACAAATGCCGTTTTTATCAAGGAGATGATAGAAAAAAATCATATAGCATTCAAAGGTTAGTCCACACCATTCCTCTTGGGTCCTGGGACCTGGTCCAGGTCCCAGGTCAGATTCAGCTCCTCCGAGGATCGGAGGGGAAATACGGACGACAGTGTTACAGATGGCCACACCGACATGTGGTGCGCGTGTGACCTGGTGTTCATGTAGACTTCACAGTATTTAAGTCTAACCTTGCTGTGTTCAGGGTAACAGACGATGCCCGGGAAAATGAGATGGATGAGAACCTGGAGCAGGTGGGTGGTATCATCGGTAACCTGCGCCACATGGCCCTGGACATGGGCAACGAGATCGACACCCAGAACCGCCAGATCGACAGGATCATGGATAAGGTACGAACGTTTTTATGTCTTTATCTTACAGCATGAGTGTAAAAGCTCAATACACCTCAATTATTACATCAGGTATTCATTATTTGTGAAGATAAAAGAAAACTATCTTAATATTCAAACTATATATTTTACGAATGTTTTTGGCTAAACATTAGTTTAGCCAAATTTAACCAGATTTACTTTGAAAGGTCCCATATTAAACACTTTTCTCCCCATCTAGAATAATTCTTTGACATCTCAATGAAATGTCAGAACCATGATTTGATGAGATCGGGCCTTAAGTAGGGCGCTTCAGCTGCTGCGTTACCCCTTAGCTGGGTATTGAGAGAAACAAATATTTTTTCCCCTCCGTTTTCAATAATGACATTGTGCACACAACATCGTTTTTCAAAACACTTGTCTTGTCGGATTTACATCAACCCGCATAAATACACCATCGAGCACTATAATAATAGGGCGCTTACGTTTAGCGTTTTCGGGCGCACAATGTGACGTTTGAGAACCTAAAACCCCGTTTTGTCCAGTTTGACACATCAACACATAACTGCCGTTATCAGAAATCTCTACTTTGGCTGGAGTTTCTAGAAATCATCGTTTTCTGTGAAAAAAACAGGGTTTTTGTGTAAATAAGAGGCCAAACCGCAGGGAAATATCGGCGTCTTCCCATCGTGTTAACAGTGCCTTGGTTTCCCTCCTCTCTGACACTTCATCAAAATGGGCGGGGCTGTTGAGGGAGCCGAGCAGCTGCTGGCTCTGCCCTTCATCCACCGCTCGAGGTCGGTGAAACAGTCCGGGTCAAAATGGTCGCTGCAGATTAATGGGTTTTTGCCAAGGGGCAAACTCCGGCCGTTAGAGTTGAAGCTTATGCGGAAGTGCTAAAAATTGCACTTCCCCCCTCCTCCGC
>JAPMNP010672260.1:0-11305 GCA_029874935.1 Atherina boyeri | reverse complement strand
TGGGATAAATGTATTGCAATTACACTTTGTTAAGTGCCTTGAGATGACATCTGTTGTGAATTGGCGTTATATAAATTAACTGAATTGAATTGAAATGACTATCCAATTGCGTACAGAGTCATTTAAACTATGCCAGTTGATCACGCCTCTTGTGCAGTAGAAATTACATGGCAGACTCTCCAGACTAAGTTCAATCTTGAACTTAGTCTGACGAAAGCCAGGCTAGGGGATCACTGCTCTTGGCCAAAGTTTACCTTTCTAACAACTAGGCAACCACTTCCCCTTAAAAAAGGATAAATGGGAAAAAGAAGACAATGGGAGCAATAAAAGAATAACAAGGTAAGCAAAACTAAAATGAACAGCTGGAGGTGAACATGCTGCATCTAATTAATCAGAAACAGTTTGGTAGCATGAGGCAGACTCTCTGAAGTAAAGATGGGCACAAGTTCAGCATTCTCCCAAAAGCTGCTTTTATAAATTGTTAGGAAATTCAGTGTGAGATAGTGAATATTACATCATCTACAGTACATTACATCAAACGATTCTGGGAATCTGGTGACATTTCAAGGCACAAGGAGCATGATGCCATTAGGTAGCACTGCAATAAAAACAGGCAAGATCCTGTGAAGGAAATCACTGCATGGGCTGATGAACACCTCCAAATATCATTGATTGTGAACACAGTTCACTGTGCAGGTTAAAGCTAAAAAGAATACTGGGCCAAAGCTTATCTCCGAAAGCTTATCTTATGTACTGATGCAAAGAGTCTAACTGTCTAGTGGTATGACGATTTGAGATTCTTTTTGGAAATCATAAACACTTCATCCTGCAGACTATATGACTTGTTATCAGTGGTCGGTTGAAAGCCTGTATCTCTGATGATATGGGTGCATTAGTGCCTATAAAACTAGCTTACTTGTACATCTGGAAATGCACCAATGTTGAAAGACCTATACAGGTTTTAGAGAAACATATACTTCCATATACTGTAGATAAAATATTTTTCAGGGAAGGGCTTGCATATCTAATCAAGACATTTGTTAAAAAACTAGAAACACAGGGATAAATGAGTTTCTGCTTTTTAATCAAATATTTTTGATAAATAAGTCAGATGTAGGTTCAATTTTGAATGAATTATCAGTCTTTGAGATTTGCAAGTAACTACCTTATGTATGTATCTATGAACATTTCAGACAAAATTCAAAGTTTTTTTGGAATTAACGTTGCACAACTAAATGCAAGATTTATAACTATTACAATAAAATAAATAAGTAATGCACTTTAACTCAATTTTATTGCTCTAAAAACAAAAACAGACAGCGTTGAACAGAAAGTGTAAGAAAAAGTAAAGCTGCAAAGCTGCTCTTATTTGAGGTACAGTGGTGAGTGAGGGTTGCAATTATCTCATCTCACACTCAGAAAACACAAGGTTGTAATTTCAAGTTACTTATTGCCCAGCTGATCTGCCAAAATTGTACTTCATCTGCATTTAATGTCTGTGTTCATTGTCCACTGATTGAGAGTCAAAAGTGATTGTAGATTTCGTTTATAGAAGAAGAAGAATAAATGGTACAGTATAGCCATTTTATTTTCTGTGCAGTTTGCTTCTCATCAGGTAAAACTGAATATCCAAAGAGACTGTCTAACTAACACCCGTATTTGCTGCAGCATTTCAGTCATGGTTTATTAGAAATCAAGTGATGTTGCTCTTAAATCGAACTAATCCTCAAATGTTTAAATTTTCAATGCACCGTCAACAAACTGCTTTCAGCAAATTACACACATGTTGCCTTGCATGGCCTCATTTGCATGAAGCTCTAGCCTGCACCTCTCCCCTTCTTTTGCTCCACACACACTGTACAGGGCATGAAAATAGCAAACTAAAAAAGCAAAGCATATTTCAAGGTCAGAAAAAGAGCAGCAAGTCGCAGCACAGATTGTCTTAAGCCTTTGCAGAACAGCAAAGAAACGGCAGATATTTTTAAATGGGAAGCAAAAACGCAACAATGAGAGATAAATAAAAAGGAATAAACCCTGTCTTTTCAAACAGATTTGTGTTTTTCTTTTTCCCCAAGCAAAGCAAAGAAGCCTTTTTGGAAAATAATTTTTTTTCCACATGAAGTGAAACTCTGGGTTGGACTGCATTTAATAATAAGACAAACTAAAGAAACATATAATTGAACAGTGAGTGGTCAAAGAGCACAATCGGCCCTCCAGGAGGACCAAGTTAATTTATGAGTAAAAATCCTATTACTACGTGTCTAGTGGCACAAAGCCATCAGAAATAAACAGAAAGAAGAAAGCTCAATTTAAAATGAAATGTAGTGTGTAAGGGAGGGAAACCTCCCTCTCCCCTTTTCATTGCTTCCTCTGAATCCCTTCATTACTTTCCTCTAAGAATCATCCCAATTACAGAGCTAATTTTAGCCTCCAGTTGCTGTGTTTTTACCTTTCCAATACATCGGCAATGAGGCTTAATATAGCAGGAAGAGGTCAAACTAACTACCCTTTAGGCTTTGCTCGTCTCACAAGACACAGCAATGAGCTGCATGGATTTGTGTGCTAGGAAAATGGCAAAAAAGAGCAAGAGATGTTAAAGCGTGAGCTCCAAAAAACGTGTGAGAGACGTGAAGGCGACAGCTTGCATGAAAATCCCTACATTCGTGACTGTGCGTCACAAATGTAGTGTGTGTTCGAGCCTGGTGCATTATGTTGTGGCGTGTTTCGGCGTGTACACAACTGCCAAAATGTCATTCCAGTAACACAACTATCATCAAAGCCTGCACTATCTATCCTAAAGACCATCTAGTGATATTCATAAAGAGCATAACAGATAACAGCCTTGTCATGTTAGCTTCTCTATAATCCAGACGTCTAGCCTTTCATCTACACCAGTGTGTGTGAGACAGGGCTACAGAGAGAAGATGATCATATATGCTCGTGTTGTTAAGGCTCATCTCTGAGATCAGAGTGATGTCAAAACAACTGTGCGCTGGCAGGTGACGACACGTGCGTGCTGATGCACATACACCGGAAAAGGTTCACATGTTCGCACATCATAAGGGCATCAGCACCTACTGTCATCAGCTAGGATTCACACATATCCATGTACAGTACATCTTTTGGAAGATTAGGCACGCATGCACGTGCAAGCACACACACACACACACACATACACGGTTTTTCCCTCCAGACAGGTGTAATGGAGTCAGTTGAGGTATTTGAGCTGTTGTAGCACAGCCAGCAACAGCCTCCATCTAATTACCTCTGGGACGCCAACATCATGCCGGCAGCAAAACCAGGTGTGAGTGCGTGAGTGTAGACACAGAGAGAAAGTCAGAGTCATGGCTGTGTTTGTCTCTGTAGACGCTTCAAATTGAATGTATTTTGGGAGAGAAATGTTAATAAAAACTTGATAAATATTTCACAAACCACAGCTGATTTCCTTGTTAACAGGTCCTGTATTTTAGCACCCACTGGTGAATGTTAAGAACCTTTCTTACAAAGCCTTTTTCAGTGTGACATTTTATTACAAATAAATGTGGAGTTTTCTCATGACTAATCAGTGACAAGGAGCTGATCAAAGGTTTTACTTCAATTCATGTTCATTCCCTAAAAGGCTCATGGGTAGGGGCTTCTTTTAAAGTGTCCTCTGCAACATGAAAGTGATGCTGTAGAAGTGAGGGCAGTCCAGATCAGGGGGCGGGGCAACATGGCTGAACAGAAAATGCAAGGAAAAAAGTGTCTTTGCAACATGCAAGGAAGATGTCAACAAAACAAAAAAAACAAACAAGTTTTAGTGTGATTTTTTCGTCTTGTTATTACTGTATTTCGTATCCATTGCTCCATGTCTGTATGTGGATATTGCTGCCCGTCTCAGCGTTTCCATGACAGATCAGCAGCAGCTTCCAGCCCAGCCCAATCAATAGCTTGTTACTGCAGCCTAATGTCTTTCACTGAGAGAGCTGACACATGTACTCACACATACAGTAGAGCAAGATGAGCCGCAGTGCACGCACACACAAACATACTTTAACATGAGCACAGGGCCAACACAGATCAAAGTCTAGATGGGAAAAGCACGTGCATATATGCGGAGGAATGGGCACATGTCTAAGGCATCAAAATCTTTCACAACAATGTGTTTTCTAACTGTATTTTGCCTTACAAAACATGTTAATTTCCAAGGTCTGCAGTAAACAAATGGCTCTCTGGAGGCTGCATTTCAGCTTTACAGCCTAAACTCTGTCAGCCCAGAGGAGAATAAGACCAAGTCTGTATAAAAAAAAAGAAAAAAAGCAGCAATGAGTTAAAGAGGAGGTGGAGGAAAAGAACCCATTAATATATCAAGAGAAACTAAGCAGGAAATGAAAGTTTAGATTCCTTCTTTCATCCGCTGAGATGAGCCTCGTGGCTAAAACCTGTCTTAGCGGCTCAATCTTTCCTTATATTTACTGTATAAGGTGTTAGAGATATTGTGCGAAACAGAAAGTCTCCTTTATATTTTCCCTCTGAATGTTCAGCATTTATAAAGCACAGGGAACTGCCCCCGGTCCATGTTTTAATGACTCGCCGTAAAAAGGTCAAAGGGCATGCCATAGTGTTTTTACAACTTTCCTGTGATCAATGTGTAATCAAGTTGGAGAGCAGTAATGAGATAAGACAGTCACATTTAACACATGAAGACAACATTGTATTTTTTCCAAAGGACAGCGAGTTTTCAGCCCATTTTTTTTATGTAAACAAAGGGAGAATGTACCTTCAGTTGTCTGCCATTCAACACAAGGTAAAGACTCACAGCAGAGAAAGTACATTTGAGTAGGTTTTGAGGGTTATTGTTACAGATATGCTCCAAGTAGCTACATCAACCAGCACTTAAGATAGTTTGAAGTGGACATGAAATGCCTGCAGGGAAACATTATACCAGACATGGGCGTGATATGGAAGTGGACAGTTTTCATCATATATATTAATGTGTTTAATCAAATCGAGAAGTGATTCTGTTCCACTCTGTTTGAGCTTCTCTAACCAGCAGAATCCAGTGACCGTTGACCTTCCCCTGCAGCTCCATCCAGCCTTGCAGTTGGCGGTGCACTAGTGGGCTTGCACAAACACAGAAAACGTTCCAATTGAACCGCACACACCAGCCCACTTCCAACACACATCCACCTCTGTACACACTCACAGCAGACACACACCAACAACAGCACAGCATCCTTTTGTTTAAGCCTTTGTTTTGCCGTTTCTACCGTTTCCCTGGCTGAGGGTTTGAAAGTGATTACCGATGCGGTCCACTTCATTAGCATGAGAACAAAAACAGCGTGGGGAACACATTATCACTTCACAGAGAAAGACCGAGAGCTGTCTGCCTGTTTGTTTACATCGTTGTGTTCGGACATTTTCTACCAGCGCCGCCACTGCTGTCTCACGAGGACAGCGTTTTCTGCAGGAGGAAGCAGAGCCGGGAGGTGCAAGAGGAAGAAAATACCAGCGGATAAAGAGACAAACAGCAGTGGAGGTACAGCACGTTCATTTGGGTTGTATTAAAACAACAACATGCATCGGTTGGAATAAATATTCAAATAATACAGCCAAAAAAGATCTTCAGCTCCTTTTTCCCCAGAGTGACTTCCTACTTGGCTGCTGCTAGTTTATCACATAGCAATGAGCTACAACATTAAAACCACCAGTCTAATAATGTGAAGATAATGACTTCTTTTATGCAACCAAAACAGCTCTTGGGTCACAGAAATGAGACCTTGTGGGTGGTCCTGTAGTGATCAGACTTCGGAAGGTTGAAGGCGAAGTCAGTCAAGGGTCAGTTTATCTAGCCTGGCTTTCACCAGACTAAGTTCAAGATTGAACTTAGTCTGGGGAGTCTGCCATGTTATTTCTACTGCACAAGAGGCGTGATCAACGGGCATAGTTCAAATGACTCTGTATGCTATTGGATAGTCATCTGACATAATCGTTTTGAACCCACCAATAGCGTGCAAGGCAAATAAGCCCGTTTGTGATTGGCTCCAGAAAAACTGGATCGGCTGCAGCAAAAATTAATGTGAGGGTTTCCAGACTGATCTGCTGGGCGGAAATAAACTGCCGTCAGATCAGGCTGGCGAAAGCCATACTACAGTATCCTGCTTATTTTCAACTTTTTTATAACCCAGAACAGAAAAAAGCTACGTATTAAGTAATAAGCAAGCATTAAGTTCTAAAACTGCTCCAAGACAAAATAAAAACCTAAAAATGTCTGAAAATAGAAAAACAAAGTCAGTCAATTAAACATAGGAAGCTAAGTTTACATTCAAATAAATACATACACGTTACAGTTGAAGAGGCGGTGCATAGTTTCTCAGCCAGACCACTACCGCATCTAAATTCTCATCAGTTAAACATAGATACAGGATCATAAAAGAACACCTCTGCAGTCTCGATATTGGGATTTTCTGGTCGAATACAGGTAAGTGGAAGAATTATCTGTTTAACAGGGCCTCTCAGGAACCTCTTTAAGGAACTGTGAGCGTCCATAAACCACCACATAAAAAACCCTAAGCTTTCTGAACTTCCATTTCAAGACTTATCTTTCCATCCATCCTTCTGTCTTTCCTCATCCTAAAGCTTTCAGGACGGCAGAGAGGAGAGAAACATAGCAAAGAAGACTGTAGCACCCCAGAAAAAGCTATTTGGAGCTGGTTGACCTCAGGGTCAGCTGGCTGCCTTGCTTCCTGGTTAAAAGGGATTGGTGAGGAGTGGAAGCAGCTTCGGTTAGCCAATCAAAATGTGCAAAGCAGAAATCAATGAAGTTCCACAGCAAATGTCAGCCTGGACTGACCTTTTGGAGACTATAGCCTCTTGAGTCAGAGAGCAGAAGAGGAGGAGAGGGAGGAAGGAGGAAGACAGGAAACAAGAGGTGACGAGGTCAAAGAGAAAGAAGAAGATGGAGAAAACTAAACAGAAATGAGAGGAAGGAAGGATGAGGAGAAATTTGAAATGATTTAAGTTTAAAGGGATAACCTGTAGAAATTTAGAATTCTGAGGTAAGAAAAAGGTACTCATATGTATCCTGCATGCAAGGAAGTCAGTTTACACATTTTTTTGTCATTGAAATGACAAAAAAGGCATTTCATTGTCATCACTTTTTGTTGTTGTTGTTTTTAGGTTAAAATCGTCTTGTCTGGAAAGCATTAGTTGAGACATGTGTGTAAAACATATGGCAAAGACACACCTTCAATGGAATCACTCAAGTACTCCCATACCAGTCTCCTTCATTCTGATATGAATTTCTGACATTTCTCCATAAAAAGGAGGCCAAATCAAGTTGGAAAAGCAGTTTGAGTGGAAATCATTGCAGAGATGAAAAAAAAGTAAAAGAAAGGAAGAAAAAAAGACAGGTTGACCTTTATTGTCTCCTTTCCTGCTGCTTCCTCATCTTAAACCAGCATCTGTGGACCCAGGAGGAGTAAGTAAGAAAGAGAGAAATGGGGGAACACACACTCTCCATCTGGCCTGGCGAGGATGTGAATCTCTTCCCTTACAGTCCAAAATATTTTGCCTATAATTAAAAGGCCTCTTCTCTCTTTATCTCCCATGATTTTAAAGCTTTCCATTTTATTAATCCTGCTCTCCTTGATTTTTCTCAACTTTACTTTTCTTCCCTTCCTTCTGCTTCCTTTAATCTTTACACAGGTGATGTTAGTAACTCAATCAAACACAAAGCATATCTGACATCATTCTCATTTGATTATCCTGTGCAAAAGCCAGCGGTAAATATAACTTATAATCTATAGTACCTTTAAGTGCTAATTTAAAAAGTGTCATTAACTTCCAGTGGGTGACCTTTAGGTCTAAAGTTCTCCAAACTCTTTGATTGTATGGAGTGTGTGCCTCTGTCTGTGCACAAATACAAGTCTATTTACATGCAGAAAAATACTTCATCAGTGCTCACAAAGAGCACACACTTTATATGGGATAACAATTAAAAACAGGCCAAACACCCAGATGAATCTCTGCACATAATGAATAAAAGGCACATGCACTTCACATCGGCCTCCAAAATAACACTAGTCCCAGATTGCGCCACTTTAGCTCCAAGTGGGAGGTAGTGAGTGTGCCCCCATGTGGAAAATGGATCACTTTAAAGTTTCCCACCTCTGGAGTTTGCTACTCTTCCTTTACTGAACAGAAACAAAAAGGTAAAAGGTCACCGAGGCCCAAATGAAAAGTCTCCATGACGACTCCACCCTGAGTTGATTCACCTCTCCCTCCATCACTCCCTCCTTCCCTAACACTGACCTTGTCTCGTCCTCTCCCTCCCTTCTCCTTCTCCTCCTCTGTCCCAGGTTGCTTTTAATTGGGAAGCGAGGTGATGGGAGAAGGACGAGCGCTCCTCTAAGCTTGGCTGCTCTTTGATGAGGGTAGGAGAGTGCAGCAGCGGGCCTTTTTCT
The DNA here is from genome assembly GCA_029874935.1 of Atherina boyeri. Lineage (NCBI taxonomy): Eukaryota > Metazoa > Chordata > Actinopteri > Atheriniformes > Atherinidae > Atherina > Atherina boyeri. The sequence continues at coordinate 2,861 of JAPMNP010672260.1, read as the reverse complement.
CCTTTTCTCTCTCAAATCCCGCCGCCTTTTCTAACACACACCAGCACCCAGGCACACACTCTCTCTCTCCGTCTCCCACACACACATATATGCACAAGAAGGCATTTCTCTTTGAACTGAGAGCTGCAGTGTGTTCAAAGCAAAGACGAAGGCAAAAATACGGGGGTGGCGAGGGGAGAGGGAAGGACACTTCAAGGTGAATTTGATTTCCACTTCGTTTTAACCCACAGACACATACACACACACAAACATGCACACGTGCACAAAAACATACGCGCTTCCCAAGCCAAGCTAGCAAGCAAGCACATGCTTGCTGAGTTACCTCCAAGAAGCCACTAAGATCCATACAACAACTGACACACACACACTGAATACTTCCTCCATGTGAGTGCACACACACTGTTCAGTCTTATACATATTTATGATTTTTGCTCATAACAGAGGATCACCTTTAAACCTCTCTCTACTCCAAACTGTCTGTTTGTATATATGTATATATATATAAGTGTGCATGTGAGTGTGTGTTTACAGCGTATGCATATTGAGTGTGTATAGGAGCAGAATGACTCATGCAAAGTTGAACTGTGCGGTGCATGAGTCCCACATTTGCTGGACAAAATTTCATAGTACATCTGGAACAAACGATGCACTGCAGCTTTAACTGTGAGCCTGTGTGTTTGTGTGCTGCAACTGTGTCCAGCCAATTAAAGCAATCAAGTCAAGTGCGATTCGCCCACTGTGTTGCATATTGATAAGGCTAGGAGTGCAACATGGCGATCAGGGCGACTGTGCCAATCTACTCTGATCCCAGCATGTACTTCAACGCCAACGCCAACCAAAACCACAGCGTAAACACTTTACACCACTTAGCTCCGCCACAGTCCAGACACACGGACACACACTTAGATGCAAACACTTGCTTGACAGAATGACAAATATCGCCTTCCATCCAGAATGAATGAAGTAATGACGAAAAAAAAAGAAAAGAGAATCAACGGCTCATTACAAAGATAAAAACCTCCAAAAGCCCCGAGGGAGAAACAAGAAATGAAAAAGAATAGAAAGAGAAAGACTTGAAAGACGACAAATCATAACAGTTGTAACTCAATTGGGAGGCCCTGCTAGAGATGACTTTCTTCATCTCTTTCGCTCTCTTCATCTTTCTGTCTCCCTCACTCCCTCTTCCCTCATCCTGGCTTCTTGGTAATTTTTCCCACCAACCAATAAGCCATTATGTGGCAGTAATATGATTGCTAATGGATGCACCGACCTGGGAGGAAGCGCACGGCAAGCCATTAGCCCAAATGCTATGCAAAGCTATCACAAGACTTTCAAACTTAGACAGAGTGTGTGTGTGTTAGCGTGTGTGTGTTTGTGTGCACAGAATCTGCACTGTATGAATGAAAATAATTGATGCTATTAAGCTCTGCAAAACTTTGCTGTTTCTTTTATCTGTTTCCTAGGGGGTTCCTTGAACCCAGCACACAAAGTGGGTGACCAGCATGCTAACATGCAGAAACATCATAAAAGTCACATTTATACAAACTTAACTACATATAATACCTTGCATTTTAAAAGGACAGACATACAGTTCTCTTTGCAAACTATTTTGTTTTGCCACCCTTACTTAAATATTAAAACAGTACAAATCTGGGTTTCATTACTTCTAAATTATTGATGATTATTCATGCAAGACGGACAACTGCTATTCTTTTTTTTTTTAACCAGGATTTTAGAGCTGATATAGACTTGTGGGGACCTAATACATAATGTAATAATTAAAACAATTAAAATGTTCTCAGTCCATAGAGAAACAACAATTAAAACTTAATAAGAATCAATTATAAAAACTAAAACTTACTCAGAAAAACATCAAATACATTTGCAAGAATTAGAGCTCATAAAAAATCCATTAAAAGAAGATGTTTTCTTTGAACAGAAGGGATATTGTTTCTTAATTTCCAGTGTGGCACATTCATCTAGAGATGGAGGTTTTATTTAAAAAAAACAAAAGACTAAACACACACAAACGCACACTGTTGGCAAAGGGAATTTCCATGCTTCTTGGTGGTCACAGGTTGCTGATATGTGCAGGGAATCCAGTCACACACTCACAGAGAGAAAGAGGATTTGTTTAATCGTTTGGCCAACTCTGACAGATGGTCGTACTTTTCCAAAAGAGCAGTGAGACTAAAATAAAGGCCATCGGTGACCCTCGCGGTGGTGTCTTTCTGTGTGCTTATGCATGTTTGACTGTTACAAAAGCAAATGTTACACAAGCATTGTTTCAGACCCACTGTTACCCACTGCCAAGCCCTGACAGTAATAAGCTGGCAGAGCAGTAAACAAAGGAAGTTGTACTGAACAACAGGCATCAGATGGGGCTGAATGCCATGAGGACAAAAATCCTCTACACTTCAGTGCCTCTTTCTTTCCCTCACAGTCAAAAGCCCTCCATCTCGCCTCCATCTTTCCCTCGCAATCTCTCCATTTCTTCCTCCTACACCTTCCAAACACCAATACTCTCCTCTGCTCTTCCTGTGCTGTTTTGCAGTTTTTCCTCATCCTTTTCAAACATTGCCCTAGTAAACTTGCCCCAGCAAAGACGGGCCCACACACACGCTAACCCCAAATCCATACACATGTACGCAGCAGTAAACAGCCACACCTTAGATATCAGGCACACACTGCTGGGACTAACACTTTGTAACATAAGCAATTAACACACAGTTGAACTAGCCTGGACATGAGCCGAGAGATCAATTACACACACACAGAGCAAAAGAGCGTGCACACACATATGCACGCAGAAGGGCTTAAATAAATACCATGCACATTGGCGAACACACACACACACACAC
>JAPMNP010672256.1:0-12641 GCA_029874935.1 Atherina boyeri | reverse complement strand
GTGTGTGTGTGTGTGTGTATATGTATGTACTGTATGTGTTCTGGCCATGCTTGGAACAAAGTGGATCAAGAGGTCAGTCCCGCTGCATAGCCTTTTCTGTACCTCGTCATTCTACCTACGTTCTCCACTGAGTTATCCGGTTGCTTTTCTCCTTTGTAACCTGGTGCATGTTGTCTGGGATAAGTAAATGAAGAATCCTCCTTGTGAATTTGTAAGTTCACAGGACAAAAACATCATGCACACCAAAAAAATCTGGGTTTAGAAATGATCTGATATCTACATCCCTTTTTAAAGGGAGACATGTTGTGCTTTCTTTTCTGCACCTTTAAGAGAATTCCTCTGCATATCTACTGTCATGAAACTGTTTTTTTTGGCATAGGACATATAAACATCCACTGGAAACAGCTTTCCTGGCAAAAGCCAGTTTAGGATAACCAGTTGACTTCATATAGATGTCCTAGACTGTGGAAGAAAGTATAAGGCTGTGATCACGCTGCAGGTATTAATGCTCAGTTCCGATTATTTTGGTGAGGTTTACTTTTTTTATGTGGCTGCTCACATTATAATTTAAGGTGATCGCTATAGACTCTAGCATGAACTGTCTCTGGCCCTGAAGAGACGAAGACACAACGTCCCACGAAGCACACAGTGTTTAAAGAGGTAAACATGGATTATTGTTCAATCTTGCCATGTCCTGCCACCTCAGACCAGAATTTTGATGTCTGTCTCACTTCAAATGAAGTAGAACCGTTATTTATCGTGATAGTTATTTATCTGATTTAAAACCACTTTCAAAAGTGGCCTGGGTCAAAACCAAAATAAAATCGGATTTTTAATGTTCAGACTGTTGATAAAAATGATCAGATACTATATGCTTCATGTTTGGGGGGGGGAGTCAGATTTGACGCAGTTTTGCCTTCAGAGTGAACGCAACCTAAATACCCAAGAAAAGTCATGTAGGCACAACAATGATTTGCTAATGTAACACAGGAATCCTAAGTAAAATGCCTGTGTCCCTTCATGCATTTGACAAATAAAAGTGATTCTGATTCTGAATGATACAGCCAAAATTCAAACCACCATCGTCTTGTTGCAAGGCAGCATGGCATCGTACCACATCGCTCCAAAGTCCACACCTTGCTCTAAAGAGTTTGACCCTCTTATCTGGTGATACATTAAGTTTATAAAAGTTACGGTTAACATGATCTTACTACTACTACTACTATTGTCATTTAGCAGACCCTTTTATCCAAAGCGACTTACAATTGAGAGAACAACACAAGCAAGAAATCACATAGGAAGGTACAGCTTGTCAAAGTGCGGTCAGACTGCTGTGAGTCCAGTTAGACACAGGTGCTGTCATGAACGCAATTTCTTTTCTTTTTTTCCCCTATCTTTCCCTAGTTCTGTTAATCTACAAACTAAGTCTTGATTTCAACACCATGATAACATTCTTGGCAAACGTAGCTCCTTAGTCATCAGTGAGGATTTTTTTACTAAAAATTAAACAAATATCCATAGTATTTACCTTTTTAGATGACCTTTACGATAACAGCTTTGTATACAAACTAGAAACCCCCCTCAAAAAAAAGAGGGAAAAAAAGAAGAAAATGCACTGGGGATGGGAATAATGATAAACTAGCCAAGGGAATGGGATGTTTTTCCAGGCAACTATAACATTTCTTCACATGATGAATTGGTGACTTGAAGAAAATTAGAAAATATCAAATTAGACAAGATGGCAGCCGCAGGCCACAGGATATCCTATAGGAAAGCATGTACGGTGGAGGTCACAAGATCGTCCAACATCTGTATTAACCATGACTTCCAGACATGCGGTATTGGTCGAGCTATTCCACCAGTATCCCAGACCACCGGCTAATTCTCTTCAAGGTGACCATCTTTTAATATTGTTATTGTATGCATTAATAACAAAGATAGGGTTACGTTAAAGAATGTCTACAACTTCCTTTAATATAAAGACAGCTATTCTTGGCTACCTCCGAGGAGAAGGTGGTCTGCCATGCTGATGATTTATGTATGAATCTTGTTAACTGAGTTTTAGGTGAAGACCTCTATGCTGCTCCAGGGATCGTGCTGGATGCAGCTCAGGATGAGAATTTCTCTGGCTGAATAGCTGCAGAGCACCATAGCTCTGGCTTGGGAGTTATAATATAAAACCACAGGCCAAGCCGCTGTCTTGGAAGTGCATGTGAAGTTGGTACATATTGAATGAGTTAAACAGAATGTGATCTCAGATGTATTAAGCCAGAGAGGTGATTACAATCACTCAGGTGCTTCACCTCACACGGAGTAGCCTACAGCGCCATTGTGAAACATTTTGTTTTATCACGCTAATTATGTGGAAGAAAATCGGGCAAATGCAATTTGCTGCGCTGTTAAGGATTCTGGAAGGATACACCCACATGTGATTATGATTTGTCATCTCTCAGATCATCAACCTCCATAAACTCCTGCGTTCCTGTGACTTCATGTGAAATTTAACACAAGCTATTTTGATTTACATTTTTTTTTTATTTCCGTCTGTTTTGGAGGAAGCACAGCTTCAGCACGCCCACACATAATCATGTTGGTGATTTCAGGGTTACCGGGGAGCTTTGTTTGACTTGTCAGTTCCTGGCAGCTGCAGGTATTGCTGAGCATTCTATACTCCTGGGAACATGGATCACCCTGGGGAATTTCAAGTGCAGCAGTAGCTGTTGTGTAGGCAGCCGGAAAATGCAGGCAGGCAAAAGTGGTTGCATCCCCTCCAATTAACTCCTTGCTTCCAATCATATTTATATATAAATAAAATTAAAAAGTTGTGGCTCAGTTTAAAAACTGGTGAGGATAGCGGAGCTTTCTAAGGTGTAGCTAACTGCAAATATGGTAGAAGGCTTTCCAACATTGCAGTGATGGCATAAACATAACTGAAGCTCCATCTGTGTCACATATCTTGAAAAGTGGAGGACAAGTATGCAGTGGCTCACCCGTAAGAGTCAAATCACCCCACACTTGAATAAAAAAACAGGTTACCTGTAGTTATTTTCCTCTTCGTCTATGTAGAAGCGATCGTAGTGTGAGAAGGCTTCGTTCCCTTCCCTGTCTTTTAGCTGGACGTGCAGGCTGTATTCTTGGGAGCTGGTCAGTTTGTGGATGATATCATTCCCCAGCCAGTGCTCCCCGGACGGCTCTCCAAAGCCCTGGATTAGGCACAAAGACGCAGAAACAATAAGAAAAGAAAATATTCTAACAAGGGGGGATGATTTTTCCAGCAGCCTGCCAAAAACATTTCTGCGCTAATATGAAAATGGAACTTGCTTTAAGAAGGCACATTTATCATATTGATAGGTTAAGACAATCCTGCGAGTGTAGGAAGTGAAACCCCTCCACTCCCAGAGTTGGACCCCCGTCAAAAGAGACATTAATTTACCGTAGTGCCCTATCAATGCTCCATTTGGACCTGCAACACTTAAATAAAATAAAGGCTAGAGTCACAGCTGGCTTTGCAAAGTAATCCACTGTTTGTTTGAACTAGAAAAACTGGACATGGACATGAGTTTTTTATCTTATTTTTGGAAAAGAAAAACACATAAGGGTTTTTTTTGGGAAAGTAAATAGAGATATGCTTCTTAAATTTGCACACAAGCTTTTGTTTCCATTAACAGGGAACTGTTTTATGAGTGTAAGATCTGAATCAGAGTTACAGCTGCAGAAATTGCTTCTATTCATACCATCTTAAATATAAAATGCGGTGGAACTTTGTCCAGTTATCATCCATAACATGATTGCAAGCCATTGGCCATATCCACACACTGGCAGAGCATCAGTAAAGGATCTATATTTATGTGATACTTAGCTCATAACTACCAACGTGTTCCACTACAAATGATGATTACTAAAATTAAAGAGTTATTTCAATATTTCCAGTTATACAAATGAAGTAAACCACAATAAATTGATGTGGTTTTCTTGATTCAACTTTGCAGTAGATTAAAATAGGAGCTTTTGCTTATTTTGAGTTCCAGTTTTTCTTTCTTCAGTGTATCAAAATTATTAGTAATTATACACAGTATTGGCCAAATGCTTGAGCCTTTTTAGATGTGTTGCCAAACTATTTGTCCTACACTGTTAATTTAAAGCTTTGGTCTTAGATTGCCAAATGGAAATTTGATACGTAAGCTTTTTCTTTAGAGCCCTGATTGTGATGAATGAAAAAAATTCCACTGTGATACTGTATTTGTACACTGAACAAGAAGTAATATTGTTACAAACCACTTCACTGATTAAAGAAACTTTGAGTTTATAACCTAGTAAATGTCCTAGTTAACAATTCTATGGTTTGAATTAACTTTGGAGAAGACGGGAATACAGGATACTGTATATGTGATGGAAAATAGATTATAGGAACACAATTAAAAAGGTCTTGATTAAAAAGAGAAAATAAACTTTGCACAAAACGTAATGAAATTTGTGGTTGGTTTATAATATCTTTGTTTTAATGATACTTCTTGGAAATAAATATTACAAAACCTACTATTGACTCTGTTTTGCACTTCTGGTACCCCAGATGCTGACAGGAGCTTGTCTAACACCGTCAGTTGGTGTCGCCTCCAAGTATGCCACGTTTGATTGTTCAGTATTGGTCCCAAGCCATGGGGCAGGGGTTGGCAAGTACGGTCCTCGAGAGCTGCAATCCTGCAAAATTGAGATGTTTCCCTGTTTCAACACCACTGATTCAAATGAATGACTCACTGAATGGAACTTTCTAAACTGTTGAATGCCTTTAGTTTGAATCAGGTGTGTTAGAGTAGGGAAACATCTCAAACTTGCAGGACCCAAGCTCTCAAGAGGCTTGCCTTCCAATGCCATAGGACAACTTCAAGCTGGTGTTCCATGAAACAAAGTTTCAGAGGGATGTCAAAGACAAAGTGGGTGTCCCAAGAACAAAACGCCACAAGACGGACATTAATAAGGCTTGTCATCATTTGAAACAATCTCAATGCAGAGAGATGTTGAGATGAGATTCTGCAAACAGTGGCAATCCCATATCTCTACAGTCTGGGACCAACCATGATCCTCCAAGATGACAATACAGTACTCACTACCACAAGGAACGGGGTTTGTCAGAGATTAGCTCCAGGATTTGGGAGTGGAGACGATAGACTAGCCTGTCTGCAGTCCTAAACTCAACGCCATTGAACACTTGAGTGACCAACACAACCACATTGGATGACTTGTGACAAATGCTAGTTTAGGATTGAGATAGGCCAACCATCCCTCAGCATTGTATGACCAAACGGGGGACCTGCATGAGTAGGAAGTGCCAGGCTGTTGCAGCGGCACACTTCTTTGACATTTTACCACGGCCCCTGTTTGTAAGATAAATAAATTCATGAAATTGCAAATATGTCTTGTTTTTTTTTTCAGATTTCCAATAAATGCCGCCAAACACGACTCAATAGCAGAGTCAGCTGTTTGGTATTGACGGAGAAGATTTTGTAAGTTTTTTATGGGTGCAACACCCATGCTCAACTCTGCTGCTCATCCCACTAATGCAGTTTTCCTTTCAGAAGTTACTCCATTTAAAAGGGAAACACAAGTGTCTAACCATATAAAATCTATTGCCATAAAGCATTACTACAACAAAGAAATAATCAACCAATCACAAATTTCCTTACTTTAGTTTAAAGGAATGTTACTCAGTTTTCATTTCCCTATGAAGTAGTGCTGCGTGAAGCTCTTGTTAGTCGTTACCGTCCTATGTTTTAGAGAGCAGTGGTCTGCTTTGTGCTCTCATTTAGAAAAATTCCATTCAGTTTTATATGCATAGCATCAATTCAGGAGAAAGGTCATTCCAGGACACTTTTAAAGACACAGTCCAATTAAATCTTGTATTAGCCCAATTCAGTTCAGTTTGCAGTAATCTAGGTATAATCGCATTAAATCAAATACATTATAATCCCCATTCGTTAAAATCATTATTATGTTCATATAATTACAACTTTAAAAAAGCTACCTTGCAAAGGAAAACAAAAGCTTGCATCAAATCAGAGATGATTTGTAAAGGGCGAGCAAAGCTAATAATTTAGCAGTTATCAAATTTGATGAAAATTAATTGAAAAATGCTTTATTTAGCCTATAGGGAAATTTCAATTCATTTAATATCAATTTACTAACTGTCAAATGTCTGTGTTGCAAAATGGTCAGTCGTCTATGTATCTGTCTGAAGCATAAGTAATGTAGTGTTAAGATCCCAAAATTCATTGTTCACTTGAATCTCTTTGAAATGTTTTCAAGTTTGAGTTGTTTTAGATGAATTTGCTCTTTATGTGGTCCCATTCCGGGTAACTGAACTTTTCTAAAGCAATGGTGCTCTGAGCGCTGTCTGCTGCAGGTAAGACTGACTATTCATGTACTTCACACAAAATCACATCACAAAAAAATAAAGAAATAGTTCTCCAAGTCTATGCTATATTGGGAATATTTACACTTCTTTATCTTGCCACCAGCCCTTTGTGATGTGAAAAGGAAGCAGTGATATTTTGAGGTAAAAATGATTGCTTTTATCAAGGGAGTCTGGTGGCTTTGAAAAAAGAAAAGACGAATGTAATGGTTTCAGTACTTCTCATCAGAAAAGGCTGTCAGACGGCACGATAAAGTAGTAAAAATATAGTGTTGAGTGAAACACTTGGAGTGGCCTTTTTTGTGTGGCTGAAATATGGTTTTCTAGGGTCCCCGTCCGCAGCAGTGCCCTCCCTAAGCCTGCTGGTACTGCCTTCTTTACCACTGCATGTAGTATGCAGGACGAATAAATGAAGGGAAAGCTTTACATTTAAGATGGGGTTTTGCTGTGCAAAATCATATAATACTGCATTTTTGATTGAAACACAAGTGTATGGGAGGCAGATTATCAGTTAGAAGGTCAACTGAACTTGAGATCGAATACATTAAGATGTATGTAATTATGTAGTTTAATTTCCTATTCAGAATTAACTTTTTTTGCATGTGGGTGCGTGCGTGTGTGTGTGTGTGTGTGTGTATGATTTCACATACAGTGTGTTTATTTCTTTAAAAAAAATGAGAAAATGTATACTAAGAGCTGTGGAGCATTTATTATCTGTCCCACAAGCCTGGGTGCAACATTTGATCAACTCGGAGCACTCTCTGAGAATTTGTGGACTGGGGCAGTGAGGCATTTTAGTACATACGTTATCTGCCATCTACAGGGGCCCAGTGCTCCCACGCCCTGGCTGGAGCCAAATGTTTATCATCCACTTGTAAAAATATTGTCCTTGAAAGAGTTTTTTTAAGCCATTTTTTCCCCTCAGTCATTGTGTTAGCAGTCACAGTCATCTCTGTATTTCATTTCCAAACTGAGCCGTGGCAATTGATTTGTTTGCGTGGGTGAGAGACGAATTGCTACTGCGACCAGTTTAAAAACCCAAACCAGCATCACTCACTTGTTCTGTGTGTAATTCAAAAGTCAGAGGTTTGCATGCATTGGTTTTTCTGTTGCGCAATTGGAATATTGTTTCAATTGGAAAAAAAAAAAAAAAACTCTGTGATGAGTTTTCACTAAGCATCGTTTAATCTCCAAACAGAACAAAAGCCAACGGTGTTAAAACCCAGCCAAGGCACTGCAGCAACTTCAGAGTCTCTTGTGATGAGTGCAGATTGTTTTGGGGGGGAGGGGAAGCTAGCAAGCAGGAAAAGTATTGGATTCTTGAAGATGGATACAAATGATATTGTTATGTGAGACACAAGTTCATAACTTGTGTGTTATTGTGCATGATTTTCTGTTTAAGGACATGTGGGAGTTTGACACGGAGAGAACGAGCGAGAGCAGGTGCAATAACATGGGAGGTGGCAGAGAACATGAGGGCGGCCAAATACAACAACCGCAGGTCACCTGGGATCACAGGCTAGCCGGTCTCCCACGCCTCCTCATGCCAAACCACCCGTGGCTAATTATTAAAACCTCCTGTGCTGTCCTGCGATGCTGGTCCACACGACTTACTGATAGCAATGCACACTGACCCCCAACATCTGCAAAACGCACCATTTTGTAGTCCATCCACCCCCGGTTGAAATCGACGGAGCCGTTTCTTCGATGCTGCAGCACCGTCCACCCCCCACCTCTGGTCTTCATGTCGCAAAACACCTGGGAATAAAAAATGAGCAACAATGAGCATGTGCAGTGCTGTGTCTGTGTGAAACGGTCATGAGTTGGCACTGCTGATTGCAATACAACTTTTCACACATATTTGTCACAATCATTTTTCTCTCTTCAAACAAAGCATGACATCAATTTTGAGTTTGCCTCAAGCCAGCTGGTGAACATCAGTCTACAATCCTTCACCAGCTGCTGATAGAACTGTTTGGTTTTTTAGCAGTAAAAAACTCCACTGCTGTCACTTTCTGTTGTTTGGTGCTGTGCAGGTCTGCATAGAGCTAAGACATGCATGTCTGGAAAACACCATCTTGAGACCAATGATAATGTTTCACTTGCACTGATCAGCTTTAATGTGTTTTTTTTCTTTCCATTTTGAGCTGCTCGAAATAAAAGTTTAATCGTTCCCGAGTGCAGTTATCAGTAAACAGGGATTAGTTTCAGAATGCCACATCTAACAGAATCAGAGCACTAGCCAATAAGAAAGAAGAAAATTAAGTGGAGAGAAATAAAAAAAAACACACTATACCCTTTCTGTTATTTGAAGGCCGCCTTGGAAGCCTCAAGAAAATGGAGGGGGGGACCCCACATTTCAGGGTGTCACACAATGATATGACCCAGGTGGGGAGGAAAAACTAACATCTCAGTATGTTCTCTCATCCCTTGAGTGGGGGTTGAGGAGGAGGCTTTGGCGTTTTGGGTTACAACAGACTGTTTTCTTTCTTACTTGGCGGCACATTTTGCCATATGTAGATGCGTTTGGAGGAAGAACAAGAAATGGATTTTACTTATTCATCTAGTGACAGATTTGGAAATCTAGACTTCTTGTGGGGGTTGTTTTTGGTGTTTGAGGTGTTTTACTGGACATATTTCAGCCTCTCATTTAGATGTGGTGATAAGATGACAGAGGGAGTTTTTCCTGTGGGTAGAAAGATTAGATGCTTTTTCATTACTTATATCATCTTTAATTACATACATGTATTTTAGGCATGAAATTTTTAAGCATTTTGTTTTAAATCTTTGGTCATTGCTCTAACCTCAAAAATTGAAAAATGATCAGTTATTGTGCAATCTGGAACACTTACTTTTATTGATTTCAGACTAATGATTTTCCTGAAATGACCACCATGAATATGTGGAGTCACCATGCTGTATTTATGCTGATATGTTTGACACAATTTCAATGGCTTGTGTTTTGTTTAGTGCAAATTTAAACTTTTAAAAAATATCCCAGAACTAAATAAAGGTCAAAATGCATTTTGTTCTTTAAAACCCTCAAAGCAAAGCAGACTGGTACTGAGTTGTAATTCATCCCCTGGCTCAAGGGCTGATTTTTTTCTGGCCTCAAAGGCACAACACTGAATTAAAAAACAGACTTGAAAAAGAAAACTAAATCTATGTCATTTCCCTAATGCAATTGTTAGTCTAACTAAGATTCATGTTTAACACTTAAAAGAATATTTCTGCAAATAAAGGATTTTAAGGATTAAGAATTACAATAAAATGCAGACGAGTTAAGAGTTTAAATGATTTAATAGATTAACAAAATGATGCCAGCTTTACTTTTCTCAAAGAATCATGGGTAAAGGAGAAAATCTCAGTCAATGCATTGCACAATACTAGCTTCAATGCTGTCTAATTCACCTAGAAAATCCAAGAAATAGTACCAATTTGCCACCAGCTAAATTATCAGTCTACTCTTTGGTCCATAACGTAAAAGGTCAACTGGAAAAAGTCCAGTTCTAACAAGCTGGAAGGGGGCATATTGCCACCAATTGTACCAAAGTTGGACATACTTTGGTTAATAAATCATTCCCCTGAAATGTGCATGTAAGTGGGAACAAGAACAGTATTCCAATTAAATAGCAGAGCTGGGCTATAATCATAGTTTGACTCAACTGGGCAAATGTATTCAATTTTATGAGCCCTGTGCATTATGTAGTTCTCGTTAAAAAGATTTTTTTTAAAAATCTAAAAAGCGGCTGATGTAAATTATGAGCTGTGTGGTTTACACTTGTTTAAATCATTCACTATCTAGGTGACTTGAAACTAGATAGATGGATAAATAAGTTTCTTATATTACTAATATCTAAATAAAGACATTATCTGTGGAAACATTTTGTCTCTGGTCAAGCTGAAAAAAGAAAAGCATAGAAAAATAGGGCAATTTGTATCTGCCCCATTTTTATACAGCCACCCAGCTTGCCAGCCACACTGGAATTTAATGGCATAGATTGAAAGCAGTAGTGATTTGGGGAGTACTAAATTGTATCAGTGGAAACGAACGCTGGCCCCAGTTGGCAGGAAACACATGGTACCATTGCCTAACACCTGGCTGTCTTGCCCACAGGAAATGAGGAGAAGGAGCTGGGGAAAACACAGGCGGGAGGAGATGCTGCCAACAGTAAACTAGACTGAAAGTAATGCATAGCAAAAAGTTGTTTCACGGTTATCTTCCTATTTTTCCCCTGCTAAGCTTTGAGAGTGAAGATCCAGTCCAAGAAAGCTAGATTTGATTCTATGAATTGATACCCTGCTGGTGGATGATATGGTTGAGCTGGCAGAGGCCAGATCCTTCACATCAGTACAAGTACCTCTGAGGCTTTCTTGACTTTGCATTCAGCAATATACACTCTCTCCCCATGAAGCCTGAAGGCCATAAAGCTCCTGTTGTTAATATTTTTGCTCTTTGCAACACAGCATGGCATCTCCATCTACCTCTGTACCAAAGCCCAAGCAAATAACCATGAAATCGGAATAGTTGGTCCTTCCATTTATTGATAAGCCCACTGAATTTTATCATACCGTATGAGTGTGTGCAGAGGTTTACATTACACGAGTTGAGAAAAGTCTGTAAGGTTAATTTAGTGGCTGAAATTGGCTCCAGTATTTCATACTAAAAGACAAAAAGGACAAAAAGTCTTACAAAAAAGTTTTGAATCAATGTCAGTTGGTTGATAACTACAGGAAAAGGCCAATAGCTTTTAACTTGTTCCTCCCCTGGAGCCCTGAGCTAAGGGTCTGGCTCTACAAATGCAATCAGCTTGGTTCTCCAGAGGGTTTTCAAAACATGGCAAATACAATTTGAAGAGATAATTCAGTGGTCTACTATGACTAAATAGATAAGTTGTTTGTTCTCCATCATTTCTGTTGCAGCAAATTTTTTTAACATCAGTATCACTCATTCACTCCTATGACATCTACTCTGTAACGTGTAATTTCCATTATGCAGAAGTAAAAATGTTAGTTTTTGATGGAGTTTTCAAATCTCGGTCTCACTGTTTAGGAATTAGGGTTCTTCCTATATTGCAAAATTGGCCAATCTAAACAATATCAATGTTGTTTGCTTTGGCCTGGATGTGAGGCTGTAACTGTTGAGGTTAGGGTGTTTTGCAGGTAAAAATTTCAAAAAGTAATCTAAAGCCAGTCCAATTGTACAACATGTATAAAAGATAGTTTTTTTTCTATATGTTCAAACATTGTAGTGTCTCAGTAAAGATTACCTGCCACTGTTATGCTAAGCTATGCCAGTTCTTTGAACAAAAGGGTGATTCTTGAGAAGAGGAAGACTAATAATACAAGGCTGTATTCAAGCTAAAACATCAGAAATTTACGTATTTCCTTGCATTAAAAATATTTTTTAAATGCATTTCTCGCCAGCAGAGCAAAGCTGCAGCAGATATTTACCTCACCATGGAAGTGTCCAGGAGGTATGCTAACCAGATGCCTGAGCCTTTACATCTGGCTCCTCTTGATGTAGAGGAGCAGGAGAAATCATCAGCCCCTCCCGGATGACCAAACTTCTCATCTTACAGTATCTCTAAGGGAGATAGGGTTATCTCCAACCAGTCTCTCAAGGAGACTGATTCCAGAGCCCAAGCCATCTGCCGAGATAAGTCCTACTATATCTAGCTGGTACCTGTCAAACCTTCCCTCCCTACCAGAGAGGTGATATTACTCGTCCCTAAAGCCAGCTTCTTTAGCTGAGGAATGGACCACTAAAGTCCCCGCCTTTGGCCACCACCCAGTTTTGAGGGCACAAACCCTGATTTTTCTTCCTTGCAGGTGGTGAGCCCCAGGTGCTAAGACATGGCCACCAGGCTGATTTTACTCATGTGATTAAACAAAAAACAAACAAAAAAACAACTCATGGATATTGTAACAAGATTGATAACTTGATATTTAGTGGAAGGAAATGAACGATCATTCATGCCTAACCATGTGTTTTTTTTAATCATTAACCCCAGATTAAGTTGGTTAAGGAGGTTCAAGCCCCCAGACTGTCAACACAGGTGAACTACCGTGGGTCCTTGAGCCCCCCCGAACTGCTCGCCAAACCAAGTTAGTACATCCAGAGATGGATTAAATGCAGAGCTAAATTTCCCAATTTGGATTAATAGAATAAGAATTATTATTATTATTATTATTATTATTATTATTATTATTATTATTATTATTATTATTATTA
>JAPMNP010672221.1:0-11180 GCA_029874935.1 Atherina boyeri | reverse complement strand
ATTAATGTTTCCTGACAATATTGTCTTTTTTTCCCATATACCAGAGAGACAGTAAATATGAATATAAATTTTAAAAAATATAAAATATGCTGTTTTTAAAGGGGTGCCCTGACTTTCGCACACAACTGTATGTGTGTGTTCACAGATGCTAATTTCTTTCCTCATTCTTCTGTAGGTCTGTATTGGAGTGTGAGAAGCTAGTGAAGGCAGCTTATCAAAGGAACGGTCTTGTATACCGTGAGAGCAGTTCAGAGGATGAGGGGGGCGGTGGAGGGGCTCTGCCCTCTGAAGTCATTGAGATAGATGATGACGACGATGATGACGTCATTGCTGTTGGCTGTTGTAAGTCCCAGTGTTTCCTAAAGGAAGGTTTACTATTACTAGTTACAGTTGAATGGAAACATTGAGTTTGTTATTGATCTTTTTCTCTTCTATTCTGCACCATCAGTGGTTCCTCCAAAGAAGGCTTTAACTCCTGCCAAAGACCCAGCGGTGAGGGCAACAAAATGTCTTTCTTTTTTTGCCACCCCAAATGACTTGGTCTGCATTTTAGATAAGTGCATTCATTGATAAATGCACTTTATTTAATTTTTTTTTTACATTTATAATGACTCTTCCATATAATGTTAACCATGAATGATGTGGTCTTGGTGCCAGTTAAAGGAAAAGTACAGTTTTTTTTAACCTAGACCTTTTTTATAGTATGAAATACATTCATAAACTCACCTGGACTATAGGGAGATATTTAGATCCATTGCGCTGGCGTTGTCAGAGACACGGCGTAATCAGAGGGACTTTCTTATGTAGTGTCGTCGTCATAACCGGTTTGTGTCTCTATATCTATGGTTTCGGATGTCAACAAAACCGCTCTGAAGGCACAGAGGGATAGTACAGCAACTAATAACTAAAAACTGAAATTAAAGCATTTTGTAGCAGATAATGTCTTATTTGAGGATGAAATGACGTTGTCCCGACCACTTCCATTGAATGGATATGAATGGATATGTACGCCAGCGCGATGAATCTAAATGTCTTCCGGTAGACTTCAAGTAACTCCAAAATTGTCCGGGTGAGTTGATGAATGTATTTCATGTTATAAATAAGGTCCAGATTAAAAAACAAGCAAACCATACTTTTCATTTAAGTGTATTTTGACTCACACTAAAAGCTTTTAGTGAAATTTGACCTCAGTTTGTTCACACCTGTAAACGGTAAATGGTTTTGCATTTATATAGCGCTTTCCAGCTGTATTCCTACAGCCCCAAAGCGCTTTACAATGCTAACTCATTCACCCATTCACACACCGGCTGACGGCAGCTGCCATGCACCGGCGCTGGCCTGACCCATCCGGGAGCAACTGGGGGACACTTTGATGGACAGGAGGGACCTGTGCTCGAACCATAGACTTCTTCTTGGTTGAACGCTCTAACCAACTGAGCCACTTTCCCCCATACACCTGTATTTAATCCTGTCCACCTTGACTGGATAGTTAATTGGCTCTACCTGCTGCTTTTATTCAGTTGCCACTTTAGTTTTCTTATTTTATTCTTTATGAGTTTGCACTTTGTTTTTGTTTTTTTTACATGTATTTGTTTTTGAACATCCTTATTTAAAATGATTATACTTCTATATCTTATCTTTTAATACTTATCTATCTTTACTCTGTTAATTTGTATACAGTGCCTTGCATAAGTATTCATTCCCCTTGGCTTTTTATATGTTTTGTTACATTACAACCTGTAAATTAAGTATTTTTTTTAATCTGAATTTTATATGATTGATCTGCACCAAATAGTCTTAAATTGGTGAAATGAAACGAGAAACAATTTGCATATAATATTTATTTTCTTTAATGAAAGGATTCACCCCCTTTGTTATTAAGCCCGAAAAGTTCTGGTGCAACCAATTACATTCAGAAGTTGCATAATTTGTGAACTTAAGTCCACCTGTGTGCAATCTCAGTGTCACATGATTTGTCAGTATATATTTATACACCTTTTCTGAGAGGACCCAGAGGCTACAACACCACTAAGCAAGAGGCACAAAAAAAAAAAACATGAAGACCAAAGAGCTCTCCAAACAAGTCAGGGACAAAGTTGTTGTAAGTAAAAGTCAGGATGGGTTACAAAAAAATATCCAAATATTTGATGATCTCCCGGAGCACCATCAAATCCGTTATCATCAAATGGAAAGAACATAGGACCACAACAAACCTGCTAAAAGAGAGCCGGCCACCAAAGTTCACGGACCGAGCAAGGGGGTAATTACTCAGAGAGGCAACACAGAGACCAAAGGGAACCCTGTAGGAGCTGCAGAGTTCCACAGCAGAGACTGGAGTGTCTGCCATAGCACCACAATAAGCCGAACACTCCACAGAGCTGGGCATTATGGAAGAGTGGCCAGAAAAAGACATATAGAAATAAGAAAGAAGAAAGAATGTTTTGAGTTTGCCAAAAGGCATGTGTGAGACTCTCCAAATGGATGGAGGAAGGTGCTGTGGTCAGATGAAACTAAAATTGAACTTTTTGGCCACCAAGGAAAACGCTACGTTTGGCGAAAACCCAACACAGCTTATCACCCCAACAACACCATCCCCACAGTGAAACATGGTGGTGGCAGCAGCATCATGCCGTGGGGATGTTTTTCAGCAGCAGGGACTGGGAGACTGGTCAGAATTGAGGGAAGGATGGATGGTGCTAAATACAGGGACACTTTTGAGCAACACCTGTTTAAGTTTACCAGTGATTTTGAGTGTGGGATGGAGATTCACCTTCCAGCAAGACAATGACCCTAAGCATACTGCTAAAGCAACACTTGAGTGGTTAAAACGGAAACATTTGAAGGTGTTGTAATGGCCTAGTCAAAGCCCAGACCTTAATACAATTGAGAATCTGTGGTCAGACCTTAAGATTGCTGTTCACCACTGGAACCCGTCCAACTTGAGCTTGTCTGGAGAGCCTCAAGACTGAACACTTTTAACAAGCCACTAATTGTCATCAAAGACAGTGAATTTTGCGTGTTTCGAATGATAAGTAATAAATGTTACTTTCTGAAAAAAATTTTTTGGGGAAAAACAATCAGTGGCAGATGATTTATTTCCAGATTGTTTTAATTTTGTGCATTTGACTAAAACCAAAAGAAACATTTTTTATATCTTGTGCTATTTATATGGAAAAATAGAGTGAAGTACACACAAAGCTGGGTTTAGGGTTTTCCCATATCTTAATTCGTGATCTTCATTTTTACCACCAGTTAAAAGAAGCCTCTACAGTTCTACAGAAAAGCTCCCAGCAGGTTCAGAAGTTGGTCCAAATTGTTACAAAATCTTCACCAAGTGCTCCATTGGTTCGATCTTCAGCACAACCTTCAGTGCAGTCAGGTGAGCATTCACACTGAGATCCATGCATCACACTTGTTTGGAATTATAACTGACACTTGTGTTTTTCTTTCTCATTTATTGTTTTAACCTGCAGGCATTCAGAGTTCAGGGCCAGCAGTGTTTGTATCCCAAGCGCCATCTCAAGCCATGACCCAGCCAAACCCGAACATTAAAGAAGATGAGCTCAAAGTCGGAATGAATATTTTAGGAAAGAAACGTACTAAGACGTGGCACAGAGGCACCCTTGTTGCTATCAACCCTGTTGGTGTGTTGTCTTCTTCATCCTTTTCTTTTAAATCACATTTAAGATAATTTAAAACATTCAGTGTTTCAGGTTTGTGGAATATTTTACACTTGGTGGATTGTTTGTATTTTTCTTTCTTCATGTACTGTGTCTTCATAGCTGTGCACTGTCTGCTTCTATTCAGGAAACGGTGTATTTAAGTATAAAGTGAAGTTTGATAAAGGCAAAAGTCTGCTGTCTGGAAATCATGTGGCTTTTGACTATAACCCCACCCTGGAAAGCCTGTTTGTTGGGGCTCGCGTAGTTGCCAAGTACAAAGATGGCAACCTGGTCTGGTTGTATGCAGGAATTGTTGCGGAGATGCCCAACAACAAGAACCGCATGAGGTAAGTAAACATGAATCTTAAGGGGTGTTGTGATGCTGATAGCCTGTATAAGTTCATCAACATTTCTGTGTGTTTCAGATTTCTGATCTTCTTTGATGATGGCTATGCTTCGTATGTGATATTGCCTGAACTCTACCCAGTTTGCAGACCATGTAAGCAAATTTCTGTTTTGTTTTTCTTTTTTTTAAAAGAAATTGAAAATGAACCGAGATTTGTGGGAAACTGGTAATGAACAAGATTAATTCTGTTCTTTTAGTAAAGCGTACTTGGGAGGATATAGAGGATGCATCTTGCAGAGACTTCATCGAGGAGTACATCTCTGCCTATCCCAGCAGGCCAATGGTGCTCCTAAAGGTTGGCCAGATAATTAAGACAGAGTGGGAAGGAACTTGGTGGAAGAGCAAAGTGGAGGAGGTGGATGGCAGCTTGGTCAAGATTCTCTTTTTGGTATGTATGTATTAAAACTAAAAATCCCTTAATGTGTATTGAGCGTTCTCCTCTAATGTTGGGATAAACAGTGACACCTGTAACAATGGAAATGGTACACAAAGCCACGTATGTGTACAGCATCTTTTACTCTGTAGCCTTGGATCTTATTTACCAATTAAAGCACCTTTTCATCATCAGACACCAGCCTGTAGGGATGTCAAAATTACTTAATTTCACAATTAATCAATTGTAAAGATCCCTCAATATAGTCACTTTAAATAAAAGATCACGTCTGAACCATAATGGCAGATCAACTTGGGCACAGAACAAAAGGTTATTTGATATATCGAATGGGTCATACTGCAGCCATCCCCTAAATGTAAGGCTTAAAAACTTTCAGAAACTTTATAAATAAGGAGAATAAAGTGTATTTGGTGGAATCTGTTCTCTTCTGTGACAAGACATGCCCAAAATCAGCTTCTCTTGCTGAGATGATGCCAAATTCAGATTTCTAGCATGGTATGGCATAAGTATTTTTTTTGTTGTAGTTGTGTTTAATGTAAAAACAAAACAAAAAATAACATGATGATCATAACATTTTGACCATTTCTTGGACAATAATTGTACCAAGAAAATTTTTAATAGTGACATCCTTAAGCCGGAGTACTGGAAACTGCCTCTGTTCCAGAATTTTCCGTTGTGGTAGACACACACAGACATGCAAGGTGAAGATGAGACCAATTTTTCTGTAGATCTTTTAACATTTTTAACTAAAGATCTGCAAGCATCCAGCTCCTGATAACAACGTGAGAATGTTTATCAGCATTTAGTCCTGCATCAAATGACTCTGTGGTAGACGTGAATTTTAATCGGCCTTGGGCCCAGCACTGCATCAGTGGAAACACAAGACTCTGATATACACACAAATTTTCACTGAGACCGCTTCGGTCAGGGTAACATGTTGTTATAGTCATATGTGGTACATTCACAGAGCACTATTAAACCTGTTGGGAAAGGGTTCAATTGGCCTTTTTTTGTGGTTGCATTTTAAAAAATCTGTTTAAAAGGTGTTATTTTTTTATGTAAAAGAGTGGATGGCCAGTAAAAGGATTTCTGGCATGAATGAATGTGCTGAATAATAGTTGTTTGCAGAAGCTGACAGGCTGAATTTCTTGTGTTGCCTGGTGTTGAACAGGATGATAAGAGGAGTGAGTGGATCTACAGAGGATCCACCAGGTTAGAGCCAATGTTCAATCTGAAAATGACAACAGCAAACACACAAGAGAAGAAGCTGGCTGGCCAACAGAGGACAAGACCTAACATGGGTAACACAACACACTTCTACAGTCCAAAATTGGAAAAACTGGTTTATTCATATTAAAGCAGAATTGATGTCTTTTTTTTCTCTTTTTTTCTTTTTACATACCATGTAATTAATAAGTAGTTACAAACACATTTTCCTGGTGAAATCATATGCTAACCAACTTATGCATTCTTGCTTGTTGTAATTTCATATTGACTTTTACTTTATTCATTTATTTATTTATTTCCAGGGGCATTACGAAGTAAAGGCCCTGTAGTTCAGTACACTGGGGTTGAACATGTTGGAGGGTCTCCTGTCAAAGCACCACCTGCCTCGCCCAGTCAGCCTCCAACGACACCTCAGCTTCAACAGCGCCCACAACAACCTCAGCAGCCCCTGCAAACCCCTCCGCCTATACAAGCCCCACAAGTCCCCCAAGCCCCACAAGCCCCACAACCTCCACGTGTTGAGTAAGTATACTAAAGAAAATGGTACAGACACTACTATGGGCTGTTTAAAATGCTGGCAGAATAGAAGCACTACATTGAAAAGATTCACTCAGAATTCATCATTTGTCTTGAGTGAAATGTGAAAAGAAACTCAGTTGTTAATCATCTAGAAATGTCTGTATGGCCTGAAATGGCAGATCAGCACAACTTGCACATGGAATGAAAACAAGTTATTTTATATATTAAATGTCACCTGTCAATACCGTATCCTGTTCATCTGGCTGACATTGCCCATTTATAAATGCATGGAGCTTTACTTCTATGCAAATTAAGTCCAAACTGTCCTTGTAATATTAAAAACTACAGTCAGACAAAACCACATCACTTGGAAAGTTTCTGCTGGAGTCCATTGTTAGAGCTACTGCTGCAACCGGCCACTTAACTCAGTGAAAAGTTAAAAGGATGATCTACTTGACAGAAATTATGCTTTTATTGCTGTAAACTGAAAGCTTAGTCCCCCAACATGGTGGATTAATCCAACAGTTCTGTGTGACATGTCTGCGCATTCTCTATTTAATTGGTGAAGCTCAAATATATCCAGTTACTATATCGGGGGCTTAGGGTGTGCTTTTTTTTTTACTCTCATATTTATGCGCATTTTCCTCACTGTTTTTAAAGGAATAAACATCAGATGGCAAAGAAGAGTACTTCTCCATTTATCCCTGGGGTAGGAGGCACACATGCCTCCAAACTCATGCAGGCCAACAGTTCCATCAACCTCTCAAGGTGAGGTAA
Organism: Atherina boyeri; assembly: GCA_029874935.1. Classification (NCBI taxonomy): domain Eukaryota; kingdom Metazoa; phylum Chordata; class Actinopteri; order Atheriniformes; family Atherinidae; genus Atherina; species Atherina boyeri. Next base: position 4,195 of record JAPMNP010672221.1, on the reverse strand, counting down.
CCTTTTCTACAACCTTGTATTGTATGTAAAGTGTGAATAAAAGCTAAATGGTGGATCATTCCAAAGACACAAAATCTGTTGCTTTGTTTACAAATGAACAATGAGAATATCTTGTCTTTGTCTACAGTTTCGTATCAGTTCATGCTTTACACAACAGCAAATTCTTAAGATAAATTTCAATACTGAAAATACTTGAAACTGTTAGCCTGGGTAAAGTGCATAACAGACAGGACATGATAGAAAAAATTGTGCAAATTATTATTTTGCTTTTAGTAAATTTAAAATTCTTGCTATAAAGAAACATGGTCATTTCAAATTTAATGCCATCATGTATTGTTAATTTGTTTTTCTTTTTATCATCATCTTTTGAGCTGCCCTAATCTTATAACGGTTGGAGGTATTAATTAAAATCTTTTTTTAATCCACAGCGGAAGAATTTTGAATACTCCAAATACTTCTACACCCACTTTCACACAGTTGTTTCAGAGACAGGTGGTTCCTGCCCCTCCTCCTGTGCAACACACAATGGCCACCATCCCTCAACAGCCTTCATACAGAGCCCCAACAGACCGCATCTTCTACCTGGCACACTCCTGTCAGCCTGCTTGTCTGAATCGTGTCCGACCGGGAAAACCAGACGTGCACAGAGGAAAGAACCCCCTCCTCACACCATTACTGTATGATTTTAGACGTATGACAGGACGACGCAAAGTCAACCGCAAGGTAAACACCAGCTGGAACCCTACTGGGAACACTGAAAGTTTTCTTGTATAACTTCTTGTAGAAATTTTACAAATCTCCACCTTTTCAGATGTCTTTCCATGTGATCTACAAGGCTCCATGTGGACTTTGCCTGCGTAACATGGGAGAGATCCAGCACTACCTCTTCCAGACCCGCTGTGACTTTATATTTTTAGAGATGTTCTGTCTAGATCCCTATGTGCTTGTCGATCGGCCCTTCCAACCACAAAGGCCATTTTATTACATTCCCGACATCACTGGTGGAAAAGAGGACATCCCACTCTCCTGTGTCAATGAGATTGATACCACCCCGCCTCCTAAAGTAGCTTACAGTAAGAATTACGCTGGGATTGTTACAAAAAACGGATTACTTTGACTTTGTTCAGAAATTAGACTGATTTAATTATTTATTTGACTTTCAAGATTATCACTGTGACAGAGGAGATTAGATAACATTCTGAAGATTTAAGGGACAACTAATTATACTGCCTGTTTACAAGTCTTGGAAAAATAATTATAGCTGTAGCAATATGTAAAATATTTGTGTAAAGCTGATACACAGCAGATTTTATAAATTACAATCAATGTTTATCTTGGAACTTGTATAACCTCTACAGTAGATTATTTTTCTGTCAGAAACATCATTTCTCATAGTAGAAAAAAAATAAATTAGTAATTAAGAAGCACTTGCAGGTTTCAACCTGTTGTTACACTCTATAACAATAGAAGGACTTGAAACCATGGGGAAGACTAACAGGAATGTACAAATGACTGTAAACCTCTATCAATTCTTCACTCCATGTAAAAAACAATCCAGTGTCAATCTTAATGGCAAACAAAAGATGTCTACATTAACCCAATGCCATTCCTCCCTGGTAATTAACATGTCACACAGGGGAAGTTCAGCCCCGAATTGGTGTGTGCTTACACACATCAAGCCAGTGTCAGGGAATCATCTGAATGAAGACTGTATGTTTGGTTAGAGGGTTTAGTTTCACGACGCAGGCTTGATGTGTGTGAGCACACATTAACATGAGCCTCTTTCACCTCCGTAACTGTTGCCAGGACATGGTCAGATCAGTTGACGTAGAAGCACCCATCCCACCTCTGCCCTTTCATACATGACGCTGATGTTAAACAAAACTACATCAGTCCTGGCTTGAAAAGACACATGGATGAGTCTTGAAGGGCTGTAGATTCATCGTGCTTGTTTGACAGTCCTTGCAGTTTTTTACTTCCGTCATTCCACTTGTTTTTTTTTTCCTTTTTTACTTTCATACTGTCTTACCCTCAAATGGCTAGGCTTAGAAGTTAAAAAGAACTGTTAAGATTATGATTCATGTAAATGGGAAGGTCGACATTTTGAAAAGATGAAATAAGAGACTTTAAAGATTCTATACATGGCTATGACTGAATAAGGCTATTTTTTTTATATATATCATAGTTTAAAATTCCCACCATGTCACTTGAAAGCTGTTTTACAGAAAATAAACAGCCTAGAGATACTTTAACAATAACAATCTAACAACGCATAGCTATGGGTTCACTAATTTATTTAGAAGATATGGACAGACATTTTCTGATGATCAGGATAAAATGATCCTTTTTGGGATAAAAGATTGCTTTGTTTAATCATGATTGATTATATTATTAAGGATTGATGATCATATTGTCCTCTTTTTAAGGTAAAGAGCGTATTCCTGAAGATGGAGTATTTATCAACACCAGTGCAGACTTCCTGGTTGGCTGTGATTGTACTGATGGCTGTCGGGACAAGTTAGTGAAGCTGTTTCTTTGTGAAGCTCCATTTTTCATGTCTAATATCTTATACTTTAAATTTATGTCATGGGGTATTGATATCTTTATTTCTTAATTACAGGTCTAAATGCTCTTGCCACCAGCTGACACTTCAGGCTACAGCCTGTACACCAGGGGCACAGGTCAACCAAAACGCAGGATTCGCATACAAAAGATTAGAGGAGTGCCTCCCTACAGGGTTAGACATTGCACACACATAATGATCCACACTTGTGGAATCTACGGAAAGACCTCATACTAAGATAGTTACTGTTGAGTATAGCAGAATGCTTTGTACTCCTGTTTGATAAGGGATTATATCTTCATTCCTTTTTTTGTATTCTCTCCTGCTCTTTTTCCAGGATATACGAGTGTAATAAAAGGTGCAAATGCTGTTCTCAGCTGTGCACTAACCGGCTAGTGCAGCACGGCCTGCAGGTCCGTCTTCAACTCTTTAAGACGCAGAACAAAGGCTGGGGCATCCGGTGTCTGGATGATGTGGCCAAGGGCTCATTTGTCTGTATTTATGCTGGTGAGGACCGGACTTATAAAAATTTATAATGATGGAAAGTGAGCACAGGCAGGCCCCCTTCATTAAAGACTTTCTCCTTTAACTTTTTTTTTCTTGCCACATAAACAGGTAAAATCTTGACAGATGACTTTGCTGACAAAGAAGGCCTAGAGATGGGTGATGAGTATTTTGCTAATCTGGACCACATAGAGAGTGTGGAAAACTTCAAGGAGGGCTATGAAAGCGAGGCTCACTGTTCGGACAGTGAGGGAAGTGGCGTGGATGTGTCCAGGATAAAAATCCAGCCATCTGCTTTAGTATCAAGCAGTTCTGGGGGGCGACAGCCCAAAAAGGGTGAGTAAAAACTTGAAGATGTGAGATCAAGCCAATCACCATCAGTAGGCTGATTTATTAGAATCGGCTGATTTTTAACTTGATTGACTCTGACTCTTAGCCTGGCTTTCACCAGAATAAGTTCATGCCATGTACTTAGTCTGGGATCTCCAGACTGCCATGTATTTTTACTGCACAAGAGGCTTGACCAACGGGCATAGTCCAAATGACTCTGTACCAATTGGATCGAGCACTCACCAATTAGTCCATCGATCCGGGTGAGATACTGGTTGGTAGTAAGGCAAACACGTTTTTCTTTTGTATGAATTCTTCCAGTGCAAGTTTCTGTTCCGTTTTCAAAGAAAACTTGCCTTTCAAATCTTTACAAACAACAGCGACGTGGACGGATAGCTGTGCTCTGGTGGCCGCCATGACTAATGTAAACAACAAGCTGCTGGCCGACTTTACCGTTGCTTCTCTGACGTCATCATTTTGAACCCACTAATGGCGCGCAAGGTGGATAAGCGCCCTTTTGTGATTGGATCCAGAAAAGCTGGATTGGCTCAATTAGAAATGTATGTGTGAGTATCCAGTAGGGATGGGACGAAATATAATTTGGCGAAATATCGCGATACAAAACGTGACGATATGCATCGAATTTGAAAAAAATGGATTGCCAAAAAAAAAAAAAAAACTTCTTTTCAATTTATAAAATTTATAAAAAGTTTTAAATGTTGATTTAGATATGCTAGTTTTTCTAAGGAAGAATCAATCCTAGACCAGGGCCATGACTTAAGAGAGGCTGAGATAACT